>SJYX01016333.1:144083-169039 GCA_006410675.1 Oreotragus oreotragus | reverse complement strand
AGAGAAGAGGGCTCAAAAGAGAAGTGATATGGTGTAATTATGGTTGATCCATGTTGTTGTACAGCAGAAACCAACACAGCACTGCAGAACAATTTACCCCCAAATGGAAAATAAGTTAGAAAATGAATTAAAAAAAATAGAATGAGTTGCTTATTCTCTAAAAGAATAAAACCTAGAAGGGGAAAGGAAAAAGCTGCTGTTATTGGATTTAGGTTTTGCTGCTTGCCACTCGAAAAGTCAATACTCCAAGACAAGGGTTGGTAGGAATGGAAAGATTGCTTTGTTCAGGAAGTGGCAACCTGGGGAGAAGGCGGACTCATGTCCAAGAACCAACTCCAGAGATTCTGCTTGGCCATCAAAGGTTTTACAATGGTAATAGGGGAGAAGTCTCACTTAATTATTGAGATAGAGGGTCAGAGTCATCACCATCCTCCACTGTGTGCAGGCTTGTTTGCTGACTTGTCGACTTCTTGTGATCTTTCTTTAGATTCTGTCTTGTTCACCCAGTTGGTTCGGGAGATTACTGAAGGGGAAGCTTGGGAGAAGATCTGGCCATTGTTAGTTACTTATGTTCATTTCTACTTCTTTAATCTAAAGAATTTAATCTACAGGTTAGGCAAGGTATTGTATGATTTGAAAGGTGTGCTTGGGATGGAGATGAGTGTGCTTGGGATGGAGATGAGTCAAGCTTCGGGGATCCTGGTTTAAAAGTGAGGTACAGTATAGCTTTGATGAAGGGACAAGACCCAGGGATCTCGTGCAGAGAGCTGCTGCCTGCAGTGAGCTGCCTGAAAAAAGCTGCTTACACTGCCAAGTCCCTAGGTATCACAAAACATCACTTCCTCCATATACTATTGTTGGTCAAGGTAAATCACAAAACCAATTCAAGTTTGAGGTGAGGGAAAATAAATTCTATCTCAGAAAAAGTGGCAGAATCACATGGCCAATGATCATTCTTGGAAATGGCTATCTTTGGGAGAAAAAAAAAAAATCTATTTCAGCATTTCATAAGGAGAAACGGTGGATTTATGACAAAGAAAGTGATGCTATATGACCAGTAGAGGGGAACCTGCTCATGTGAAGAGTGAAAGGAAAGAGGCCCCTGGAATGACTGTCCAATGGGTCGCACACTGCCGGGTTGATTCTTTACAATGGCTAGGATGACTGTATGTCCAGATTTATTTAAGACAATGAAAATAAAACAAGAGTTCTCCTTTCCCTCTCAAAATATCCAACTTTGGTTAATGTATTTTATGTTCTCATTAAGTATAGTTCAATGGTATACATGTTGTACCTTGAGATTCCATCATGCCATAATAAAAAGCATTTTGACTAACCTCTGACATTTCTGCCCCACGGTGGACACTTGGCCATAAGAATGTATCTTAAGAAGGGAGATTAGAAAAAAGTTCACCATGTCAGGGACTTCTATCCCTGATATATTAGTTTGTAGCTATGGAAACTGTTAGCAAGAGCAGGCTATTGAGTGAGACTTTGTTGGAGCTGCCCAGGGACTAACTTCATCCAAGAGAGAGAATCAGAAAGAAATAGGCAGAGGGCAGAGGTGAGACCAAGACAGGAAAGACTTAATATCTGTCTCCCTGTCACTGAAAATCAGGGGATATGGCAAACCTTGCATAGCCCTAAAGTGCAGGTTCCAGTAGTGATTGCAAACATATATCTAAATGGGCACTTTGCTTANAACTTCATCCAAGAGAGAGAATCAGAAAGAAATAGGCAGAGGGCAGAGGTGAGACCAAGACAGGAAAGACTTAATATCTGTCTCCCTGTCACTGAAAATCAGGGGATATGGCAAACCTTGCATAGCCCTAAAGTGCAGGTTCCAGTAGTGATTGCAAACATATATCTAAATGGGCACTTTGCTTAAAGGAAAACACATATGAAACAAAATAATGACACCAGCAACAAAAACATAGGAAAGTCATTATACCTAAGGGTCAAATCAAAGTGAAACGATCTTAAGACAGTGTTTTATGCTATTATATATGTCCTTTTTTTTTTGCTTGCCAGAATACTAATATCTAAGTTTTTGATATGACATATGTAATTAGTCAAGCTTCCCCAGTGGCTCAAGTGGTAAAGAATCTTCCTGCCAATGCAGGAGAGGGGGGTTCTGTCTCTGGGTCAGGAAGTTCCCCTGGAAAAGAAAATGGCAACCCCCTCTAGTATTCTTGCCTGAGAAATCCCCTGGACAGAGGAGCCTGGTGCACTGTAGTCCATGAAGTTAGAAAAGAGTTTAGACAATTTAGCTACTAAACAACAAAGTGTAATCAGTCAATGTAAAGCAATAATAAAGTACCCCATGTTCTGAAGTCAGATGGACTGGGCTCAAATCCAGCTCTGTTTCTGACTTGTTATGTGACTAGGGGCAAATAACTTTCTCTCCATGTTGCAGTTTTCTCATCTGATTAAATAATGATATCTACTTTCTAGAGTTTTTGTGAGACAAAGAAATTAATAGAAATAAGGCACTTATAATAATAACAGGTACAGAATAAATATTTGAAAAATATTAGCTATTATTTTATTGCTATTGGCATTGGAAACTGATACAAACCTTTTAAAATGTGAAGCAGCAATGCATGTCAAACACCATAAAAATGTTCTTCACTTTGTCCCAGGAACACATTTCTAAAAATTTACCTTGTGAAATAACCCAACAGAAGGAACAAGATCTATACTCATGGGAGCATTACTTCCTTGTCATAGCAACTGCTTTACTTTCCAACATTATTTAGAATGTTTGAAGTAACTGGGTTAGTTTATATTTTTCTCCTTAATGTTACAGATTAGAACAGTAGATGTGAACTTTGGGGAAATCCTAAATGCACACCCATCAGTGACTAGTTAAATGTATTATTGTGATACATTCATAAAGCACATACTGTGTAGTTGTTTAAAAGAATGAGAAAAAAACAAAACTAAAGATCTTTCTTTCTAATAGCAATCTTCAATAAAATGAACCAAGGCTCTTTGGAAAAATGGTTGCATCTAAGGCATACATAACACGGGCCTAGAATGTCTTGTTCTTCCAGAAATCAAGAAAGAGCTAGCAATAACAACACATAACAGTAACAAGAACAACTCCCTGCCCCATACACAAGCACATAATGCTGAGAATCTGTCAAAGGGATCAACAGAAAGAACTTTCATTGGCTGAAGCTGGCGTAATTTGAATGACAAAATAAAATAGCATTGGATTATAACTCAAGCAATAAAATAAGCACTTATGAATCCATACAGGTAGGAAGAAATAATTGAGTAAATACATACGGGAGAATACATAAATCTTTCTTGTAGTAGAATTACAAATGATTTATGTAGATACTCTGCCTTCAAAAGGTGACATGTATCTCTCACTTCTTCAGTGTGGTCCGCACACCATGACTTTCTTGCAAAAAATTACTGCATGGAATGGAGGAAAGAAGAGTAACTTTACAGTCGAGAAACCTGACAAAAAGTTGCCCTATCTAGGCATCAAGGTCAACATCAACAGTCATGTCATGCTGATAACATGTATCCTTGATGTGCTGTGGTGAAAATGGCTTTTCACCTTGTGGACTTCCTCTCAATCCCAGTCTAATCATGTGGAAAACAGTTGGGACAAATTCTAATTGAGAAACTCTCTGCAAAGCAGCTGGCCAGTCTTCACTGAAAGAGCTCACCGAAAGCTGAGAAAGTCTGAGACAGTGTCTTAGGCAAGAGGATCCTAAGGGGACAGGATGCCTAAATGGAATAGAAGTGTCTTGGATGAGATTCTGGTTAAGAATTAAGGAAGACATTAGGGAAAATCTAAGGAAGTCTGAATAAAATATACACTTTTGATAATACTGGGTTGGCCCGAAAGTTCATTCCAGTTTTTCCAGTAAGCCCAAACAAACAAACCCAAACAAACTTTTTGGCCAACCCAATATCAATCAATCAATATTGGTTCATTAATAATAACACGTATGCTATCTGAATGTAAGATGTTAATGAGAGTGGAAACTGGGTGAGGGGGGGAGATCCATAGGAACTCTCTTAATTATCTTAGTAATTTGTCTATATATACGTGAAAGTGTTAAAAAATAAATAATTAATCTTTACAAAGCTTTTTAGAAACAAAACAAGATTTATTTTCTTTTTGTTCATTCTTTCTACCTGTCAGAATAGGAGAGTATGTGCTAAGTTGCTTCCATCATGTCCGACTCTTTGTGACCCCATGGACTGTAGCCCATTGGGTTCTTCTGTCCATGGGATTCTCCAGAGAAGAATACTGGTCTGGGTTGCCCTGCCTTCCTCCAGGGGATCTTCCTGACCCGGGCCCTGAACCAGTGTCTCCTGCAACTCCTGAATTGCAGGCTGATTGTTTTTACCACTGAGCCACCGGGGAAGGAGAGTACAGAGAATATCAGACAAGAGGGAGAAGGACAGAGTGCACAGCAGGTTTCTAAGGCAGAGGCAACAGGCGGGGATGGAGAGAAGCTGTAAACTGACCGAGAGATTAAAGTTTTCATTTTGATTGAAACAGAATTTTTTAATACCTACTGATGGCATTGTCAATACCTGAACACAATCAGAAAAGACTATGGGGCATTTCTGAGGTGTTATTTAGGGAAGAAAGGATAATCCAAAAGAGTGAATTTTAAAGCTATTTTATGAAACAAATATTGTTTTTTGATAGAAATCCCCAGCTATTTCAAGAAACTAATTCCATGAATATTTGGAATATCATTGGAATAATATTGGATAAATACATACATCCACACACATACAGGTATTTCAGTTAACTGTGCTGAGTCTTTCATGCTGTTTGTATATCCTGCCCATCTTGCAATTATCACTAGTATGTGTTTGCATTCATATATTTGCTCGGGGCTTTGTCTGGAAACTGGAAGGTGACTCAGATGGTATAGAATCTGCCAGCAATGCAAGAGAGGCAGGTTCAATCCCTGGGTTGAGAAGATCCCCTGGAGAAGGGGATGGCTACCCACTCCAGTATTCTTGCCTGGAGAATCCCATGCACAGAAGAGGCTGGCGGGCTACAATCCATGGGGGCCCCCAAAGTCAGATACAACTTAGTGACTTTCACTTATATGGAAACTGTAAAGACTTTATAGAGGTTTTGTTTGAGGTGAGGGATGGAAGAAGACAGATGGTTAGATGGGATGACAAAGGATCGCTTCTCTGTGGAGTTCTGTGCACTGTGATCTCATTTGGAAGGAGAGGGAAGGCTTAGGAGACTCTGAGATTCTGAGGAGAGGTGGCCCTCCAGCTGGTGGGGCTGCCCATGGCCCGCCTGGAAAGTGATCACAGAGCTGGGAAGAAGACCGTGTTACCCAGCTCCACAGGGAATCAGGGAGTTTAGCAAATTGAAGACTAGCAGCTTCACAAGCATCAGTTGGTAGCTGCCGTGGCTCACAACCAAAGTGTTCTCACAATGGCCTTGTTCAGAGGTGGCGGTAAGGCTCCCTTTTCCTAGTAGGATTCAGACAGCCGGAGTGGAGAGTGGCAGCTGATGAGGAGAGGGAGAATGACTGCAGTGGGTAAAGTCCCTTTTCTACAGTCTCAAAAGTCATTGATGGCATCTTTGAGAGGGACTGACTTCTTGCTTAGGCAGGTAGGGTCTTGGAATCAGGGTAGTTTTGGTCTAAAAATAAATATGACCTCATTCAGAGCAAAAAATTAGCAAGGCTAGCTGGAGATACACATATATTTAATTTGATCCTTGGAGGTAAGAGGCACACTATTATTGTTATATCTATTTTTCAGATAAAGAAAATGAGGTTTAGATAGTTCAGATGAAGGTCACACAGCTCGTAAAGTAGTAAAAGAGGGCCTCAATCTTAGTGGCTTATTTTCTGTATTATAGATGTATAACCCAATATAAATGGTAATTAATCTCTGGTTAGGAGAAATTGTACATTAAACACCGATAGCAAAATGTATACTGCCAAGCTCATCATGTGTTATGACATGATCATGTGGACTATATTATTCATTTTGGTTTTATAGGGAACTATGGGGATAGTTGATGTTTTTTTTTCTGATTTTTCCTCAGCTGTCACAGATGAACAAGTGTGAAACGTTCCAGATAGGGGACGTGCACCATGCTTCCCATAAGGGCCTTGGCCCACGCCCATTCGATGAAGAGATGTACTTTATACTCACTATTTTGTTGAAAAGGTTTTTTTCAAAAGAACTTTTTTCTTTGGTTAGATCATCTTCTTTATAGACTGATTCTGCTACTATTAATAACTAGCGCTATCCCCTGTATGAGTCACTGATGTTCTCTTTGGAACTTCTCTAGTTCCAGGTGACACAAATTTTAATTTGCATCCTCTCTGCCCAGCTTCTCCTACACACATGGCAAAATATTGTTTGAGCAGTCTACTTAAAGTTTCACAGACCTCTGGTTCCCTGAGTTTCTTTCCACCCACTTGAACTGATTTAGGTGAAGCAAACATAAGGGCATGTGCTTTTTTCTCATGCGTATTTCTGTGGTTTCACTTAACAGCTTTGTTAAATATAGGGTACAGATTCTCAGCCCATCTTCAGTCTCTAAAAATGAATTTATAATTTTGTGACATCTTCTTTTTCCCAACCGGTAGCCATCCATGAGTAGATGTATTTTCTTAACAATTTGATGACTGTGTTCTTTAGCCAATTGGGGACGTGAGTGGAGAAGGTGTTTAAGAACACTAGGGCTTCTACAGTAAAAACAAATTGGCAGCAGCAGGTCCAGGGGTTTGGGAAGAGAAGCAGGATGTACAGCACATGCTTGCCAGGTTGCTGGCTCCCACAGTGCACAGCAGCGGTGTGTCTCTTAATGGTTTTTTAAAGTAGGCTGTTCCTTCATTTGATTAATATTCTTTTTTAACACAATTACGGAATATGATGAGCCTCACTCATGCCAGCCATTACCTCTTACAATTTTTTAAATTGATTAATTTTTAAAATTGAAGTACAGTTACTGATTTACAATATTGTGTTAGCTTCTCTTGTACAGCAAAGTGATTCAGTTATACATACATCAGTTCAGTTCAGTTCAGTCGCTCAGTCGTGTCCGACTCTCCGCGACCCCATGAATCGCAGCACGCCAGGCCTCCCTGTCCATCACCACCTCCCGGAGTTCACTCAGACTCACATCCATCGAGTCCATGATGCCATCCAGCCATCTCATCCTCGGTCGTCCCCTTCTCCTCCTGCCCCCAATCCCTCCCAGCATCAGAGTCTTTTCCAGTGAGTCAACTCTTCGCATGAGGTGGCCAAAGTACTGGAGTTTCAGCTTGAGCATCATTCCTTCCAAAGAAATCCCAGGACTGATCTCCATCAGAATGGACTGGTTGGATCTCCTTGCATATGCATTCTTTTTTATGTTCTTTTCCATTATAGTATATCACAGGATATTAAATATACTTCCATGTGCCTTACAGGTCCTTGTTATCTGTTTTATTTACAGTAGTATGTATATATTAATCCCAAACTCCTAGTTTATCCCTCCCCTTTGCCTCTAGTAATTTTTAAGTTGCATCTACTGCCCCATCCTCAGTTCATGTATATTCAGCACCAGCTGGTTACAACAGTCATATCCTTGCAATATTCTGGGATCATCTCACTCAAAGAACAATGTGGCTTCACTGATGCCCAATTTAGAATAATTGCAATAGTCCATTTTCCAGGTAATCTGAAGGAAGATAAATTATTGGAAGTAATTATTAAGGGAGGAACAGAACTCCTCTCTATTTCTTTGTAGCCCACAGTTTCTGGAGAATTAATTGTTGCCTGCTGACCTTAAGATGATTTGCAGGATAGCGTATCAATCAATAGCCTGTGAATCTGACAGTAACTTGGGCACTCTGTTTGCTTGCCCTTCGTTGACTTCCAATAGGACTTGGGAGCTAGATCTGAGAGATAACGGCTCTGGGGAAATACCTGAGTGCTTTTCTTTGTGCGGTACAAAACTTGGAGAAAAAGTTCCTAAAACTCTTTAAGGAATATAGAATGTGTCCTTATTTTTGTCCTTCCAGATTTCATGTCCTTTCTTCAAAGAGCCAACAAAAGCATATTTTTCTGAAACTGATGGATTTTTCTCAGCTCTCTTTTCTTCAGTCCCATTCTTTACACCCCAAATAATAACAAGATATGCTACTCTCTGCCCTGTCTAGCTCCTATTCTACACTTATTTCAGACATATTTCTTCCTGAAACCTCACAGTGATGAAGTGAGAGGAGAGATAGTCTGGAATTACTCTTTGATCTAAAGATGAATCCTGTACATAATGTCCAATTAAGACATCTCCTGAACCTAGACTGGATGTTATATAATAACATAAAATCCCATGTAACAATGAGTGAATTCGGACTTGCTGAACTGCGAAACTTCTCATCTGCCCCAGAAGATGAAATTGGGTGAGAGGTGGATTGAATGATTATGACCTTATTTGTTTAATATCTCGCTCTTTCTCTGATTTAACTTCATCACATAAAAAGGAACAGATTCTGCCTTCTCTGACTCTGCCAAAATGTTTCAGGCATTTGAGGGGCAGGAGAGGGGGAAAAAAAACAAAGAGAGAAATATATTCGTACATTTTTATCTTCTTCTAATATTTGAATATAAAAACAGATCATATAAATATATTCTTTGTAACCTGCACTGGGATATTTTTTCTTGGCAGAAACTAACACCTGAATTTTAACCACAGCTGTCATGTGAAGTCTTAAAGTCTAACTCTTCCCCAAATTAACTATATCTCTTAGTTAGAGATCATTAATTTAAAAAAGTTTCTAACTATTAAAATTATATACAGTTGTAAGTTTAATACAAGAAGTAGCATGAAGACAGGAAACTGTATATTGAGCTTATTTCATGTTAAGATAGCTAATATTTGCAGAATGCAGATGATGTGCCAAACGCTAAGTGCTTTACATTGTTTCATTCATGTCACGTTTGCAGTGACCTGCAAATGCAACAACTCCTTGATGCTTTTGAAATTGGTAAGTTGAATCTAGGTCAACACAGCTAATAAGTAGCCAAGATGGGATTAGAACTCAAGCATGTCATCCCTACCCAGGCCCTTCACGCCTGGGCCTACTTTCTTGATCACAGCACTATACTGATCAATGCTTGTACAGGTCAACTGCTAGACAGCATAAGCAAGAGCTGGATTCTTCATTCTATGACCTGTTGCTTCCTGCATTCTGTCCTCAGGTCCCCAAACACACCAGTGTCTGTCTTGCCTTGAGGGTCTTTGTACTTGCAGTGCCTGGTTTGAAATCACTCTTTTTCCTTGTTCTTTATATGGTTGTGATTGGGTGTTTCTCATCCTTATGACCTTGAGTGAGATGTCTCCAACTCTGGGAGACCATCCTTCGCCACCCAGCATCAAGTAAGTTTCTTTCTCCCCCAACCCACTGGTGTTCTCATTTCACTGGCATTCCCATTCACAGCCTCTTCCTGACATTTGTAGATTTCCGTTACTCACATTATGAATGTGATGTGTGCTTATCTACTTGCCTGTTTATTATCTGCCTCCCCACTTGTCCGATGTTCCCTTCTTAGATGTTGGCTCCATGAACGGAGAGATCATATAGCTTTGTTTCAGGGAATCAATAAATTGTGTTAGATGAACTAAGATGGATGTTCAATACAATTTTTAACATACTGAGTTTAGCAAAATTGTAGCTATTGCTTGTATGTGTGTATATATTGGTAGGGATAGATTACAAAACTAAGGCATGTTTACAGTTTAGTTGTGAGTCCACAGTCACAGATTCCCTGAAAACTTAAAGTTAAGAGGGACATAATTTCTCTGAGAGTTAAGTTTTGCAAGGAAATGGAACGGGTCATAGTCAAGACGGGGAAATCACTTTAAAGAGTGCAGACAAAGGCGACCCGATTGTAAGCTGATTGATGTTGCAAAATTTATAAAAGCTAGAATTGGCTACTGAGAGAATTATGCTCCCTAAAATTCCTGTATCAAAAGCCAGTACCTCGGAATGTGACTATATTTGGAGATGAGGCCTTTGAAGAGGTGAATAAGTTAAATGTAGGCCCTAATCTGATCTGACTGTTGTAGGAAGAGGAGATTTGAACACACAAAGAAACACCAGGAATGCACGTGTACAGAGGAAAGATGTCTCCTCTCCATGTGAGGAGACAGGGAGAAAGTGGCCATCGGCAAGCCAAGGAGAAAGGCCACTGCGGGAGAAACCAAACCTACCAGTGCCTTGCTACTGGGCTTCTGGCCCCCAGAGCTATGAGAATTGGGGATTTTCAGTGATTGATAATTTTTAAGCTTGTTTCAATATCTGCGGTCAATATAAAATCACATGGCATAACTTGTCTTACAAGAGTTTCTGTCTACTACAAGAAACAGAAATGGGGGAATCGTGAGTTAAGACGGAGCTGATGGTGTTGAGAACGACAGTTGGTTAAGCACATGGAAGTCAGCAGTAAGCCGGGAGAGAGTGAGCCACTGCTCCGCCAGCTACCAGTCATGAAATGTGGGCACGTTAGTGTGTCTTCAGTTGAGACTTTCCTCATCCATAAGATGGGCATCACGTCTGCCCCCATTTCTAGGACCAAGTTTGCTTCTGTGTGTCGTGTAGAGTAGCGCCTTGAACTGAATGAATGTTGACCCTTTTCACCATTTCTCTCACTGCATATCACCCGTTTCTATCTTTTCACATAAAATGTTTACAAAGAGTATGAGCCTTACAACAGAAAGGAGAGCACGTTCTGCCAAAGATCAGATGGTTCTTTCTGTTCTCTTGGAATTGTTCCAAGAGAACAATTTGTTCTCTTGTATTTAAAAATCCTGGATTTGGATTTGATATTTCTATAGCAGCAGGTGTGTGTGAGGTTGGGGCTGATAGGTAGCAGCACGGATAGGTAACCACAGGTGCCACTTCCAGTTTTAACAGTTTCAGACACCGGAGTGAGGGAAGACGGTGGGAATGGTGGAGACAGGGTGATTGGGCCGAAGAAGTGACTTTGGTCCCTTTCTTTCCCCTGGAGGCAGGGTTTGTGCATTCCTTGTAAAGCTTTGCTATTTCTGCTTTAAGTTATCTATAATTACTGTCCGTATTGCCAATGGTTGGTTTTTTTTTTTTTAATCTTTTGATAGATTATTCTCATTTGGTCTCCTTTGGGCAAATAAGGAAGTTAAAGGTGTATCAGGAAAAACAATAGTTGGTAACATAGAAAGTCATATCCTCACTATAACCATTGTATAATGTCATGGTAAAAGACAACTTTTTATGAAAAAATCCCTTTATTTCAAATGTAAAGACAGCTTATCTTTGGGCTGATGAGATGGCATTTCCAAAGATTAAACATTTTTATTTCTGCTCTTTACTATTCTGGATCATGCTCCACTGGAATGTCGATATCATAGGTCAGGGATTTTTATTTTCTTTGTTCACTGCTACATTCCCAGCACAAGTATATTCCTGGTGTGTATTAGGAGCTCAATAAATATTTGTTAAACAAACGAATTAGTCCCAGCTGGACACCGAGTGGAACTGTAGCTATGTTACATGTGCAATATTGGGAGACCACTAATGATACCCAGGCTAATTTAAAAGCTAAGAGCTCCTGCCCTATGACATAGTGGACTTGTAATACCTATGAAAGGGCACAGGCTAGGATCCAATCTCTTAAATGTAACTAAGCACACACAGTATGTAATTTTCATATTGCACCTTGAATTAATTGAGCAACCAGGTGGGTGATATACATAGCAACCACAGAGGTCAAGGTTTAATGGTAGAGCATAGTATTATTTTTTTCCCCTGGTGACTCAGTTGGTAAAGAATCCACCTGCAATGCAGAACAGCTGGGTTTGATCCCTGAGTCGGGAAGATCCCCTGGAGAAGGAAATGGCAACCCACTCCAGTATTCTTGCCTGAGAAATGCCATGGATAGAGGGACTTGGCAGGGTACAGTCCATAGGATGCAAGAGTTGGACGTGACTTAGCAGCTACACCATCACCATCAAATATCTCATGCTTGTACTTCTGTTTTCATGCCAGCTTTTCCAGGACCATCTTTCCTCAGACAGGCATGCGTTTGAGGCAGGTGATAGTTACCAAT
This sequence comes from Oreotragus oreotragus, assembly GCA_006410675.1. Taxonomy (NCBI): domain Eukaryota; kingdom Metazoa; phylum Chordata; class Mammalia; order Artiodactyla; family Bovidae; genus Oreotragus; species Oreotragus oreotragus. Next base: position 156,943 of record SJYX01016333.1, on the reverse strand, counting down.
AATAGCAATATTTATTGAATGTTTTCAATATGCCTTCTTTGTCCTAGGCACTCTATACTCTTTTTTTTTTATTTAATACTCTTATTTTATTTTATTTTTTTTGTATTTATTTATTTTTTATTTAATACTGATAAGGCCTCTGTGAATTCCTCTCATAGCTCTTCTGATCACTTCACCTTATTGATGAGGAAATAGGACTCAGGGGGTATGTACATTATTATATTATTACTATTATTAATAATATTTATGTTATTTTTTAACTGTAGGACTTTTAAATTTATAATATAGCATCAATAGAAATATATTAGAAAGGCAGGGAGGTACAGTGGAGAAAGCAGATGGCTGGTAGGAAACCTTGATTCAGTTAATTAATCTTGGTTACCTCATAACCCACCATAGTCACATCTGTTAAATTTGAGCAGGTTTTCGAAATACACAGTTTTTTTGTTTTTTTTGTTTTTTTTTTTTTAGGAAGATAGTAACAATGACCCTATATGCAAGATAGCAAAAGAGACACAGATATAAAGAACAGACTTTTGGACTCTGGAAGAAGGTGAGGGTGGGATGATTTGAGAGAATAGCACTGAAACATGTGTATTACTGTGTGTGAAATTGATCACCAGTCCAAGTTCAATGCATGAACAGGGCACTCAAAGCTGGTGCACCGGGACAACCCTGAGGGATGGGATGGGAGGGAGGTGGGAGGGGGGTTCAGGACGGGGAACACATGTGCATCCATGGCTGATTCAGGTCAGTGTATGGCCAAAACCTCTACAATATTGTAAAGTAATTAGCCTCCAACTAAAATAAATTAATAAATAAAAAAAAGAAATACGCGGTTGTGGTTTTCCTTAAAGTGGCTTTAGCTCTTGCTTTGATTTTCTCCTTGAGTGACTCCGCCTAGTGCTTCTGTCCAGTGGAAACTCTGCTTGTTTTCTCTTTTCTCCTTTTCTCTTTTTTTTTCCTTTTGTTTGGCTTCTCATTGTGATTCTGCTGCATGATGAGTGGACTGGGATTTGAGGCTGAACTAAGGGCCAAAAATAACGTGGCTAAAACTTCCTAAGGGAAACCATATTCCACAGTAAATTTCTCTTCTTTTGACCCTTATCAGAGCTGAGAGTTATTTCAGCCAAATTAAGGATTAACAAGGCTTTCGTTGGCTAGCCTGAGGCTTTCAGTGCTGGCTAAATGTCATTTAGGGAGACCATTCTGGCTTCCATGAAATCTACATTTTCATTTGTTCATTCCTTCATTCACCTGGCCCCATAACACTGAATGAAGTCTATCTGTCTGGAGCCGGGCCACAGTGGGTCACAGTGATTGTCACTTTCCATGTGTCCAGGGAGCTATGGAAGTGAAGGCAGGAGACTTCTTTAGAAATAAACAAAATACCTAATAGCTTGTTGTAGTACATGCTCTGTAAGAATCCAGCGCTAGTTAATATGAGGATAGGAGAAAGCGTGCTAAGTTCTAACTAAAGAGTCAGAGAAGGCAGTANTGTGTGTGTGTGTGTGTGTGTGTGTGTATGTGTGTAAGTATTTTTGTAAATTGTAGAGTTCTATGCAAATAAACATATGTATAGCAAAGAAGTTATAAGTAGAGAGACACGAGACAATGGAGAATGTAATTGTCAGTGGAATTCAAGATGGGTTTAATGAGGAGGAGATTAAAGTCAAGACCATAGGTGGCAATGGCAGTGATCCAGTAAGAGGGCCTCTCAGAAATCACTGGTGGCCTTCTCAAGCTAAACGCGGTCAGCCTATGGTTTAGTGCAAGAAGTCTATAATGGTATGCTAAATCCTGCTCCCTCCACACACATCTTTTTCACCAAATATGGCTCAAGCCAGATTTAACAGATGGAGGTTTTTAAAAAAATAGCCCTTGAGAGTCACCCTTTTTCCACCCAGTGTGGTTTAGAAACAGGCTGGGGGAGATAACCCCTCTCTAATCAGGTAGTCAGGTGTATGGTTGATTTCTAAAATTTCTGTCCTCAGGCCAGAACCATGATAGCCTGCCTCAGGGACAAAATTCTCTCCTTCCTGCAATGTTATTTTAGGAGTGAAGAATCACCACTCACCTGTGCCAGAAGCAAGCCATGGATGGATGTGGGGGGCCCTGGGCATGGAAGAAAGGGAAAAGTTTGTTTAAAGAACACAGGGACTGGGTGGCGCAAGATGCATGTTAGAAAATACGAGAGGAGTGCTTTCTATTGGAGAAGCCGTATGTGTCCTGAGGACCCAGGCCATGCTGAACTACTCAGAAAGAGACCAGATAGATGGAAGGAGCCACTTCTGAACCCTCACCCCTTGGGGCTTCTCCGTGGGTTGGCATATAACACATTACTCTGACATGTCAGTTAATTATTCAGGTTTCCAAATATGTGCTTGGCTGGCCACCCCGCGGGGTCCTCTCCCCACTTCTACTCACTGGCACATAAATTTTAGTTCTCCGCTGTGGAAAGCAGGAGGGCGCAGAGAGCCGTGAAAAGGGTAGATGAAGCAGATGACAGAAGAACGGTTTGGTTTTGTTTGGCCTTACCAACCCTTTTTTATATGGTAAAGATCTTGGTACTGGGATTGGGCACAGTACATCCCCTGCATATGAACCTACAAGTTGTGGACTTTTAAACGTGCTTGCCATCAATGTCAGGCATGAGTGAAATTGCTGCTTGTCCTTCAACAGAGGATGAGGTGGCCGGATGGCATCACCAACCCAGTGGACATCCGTTGAGGGAACTCCAGGAGATAGTGAAGGGCAGGGAAGCCTGGTGTGCTGCAGTCCTTGGAGTTGCAAAGTGTTAGACCCGACTTACTGTACAACAATAGCCCTGTCTCCTAGGGGAACTCCAGGGGACAGTGAAGGGCAGGGAAGCCTGGTGCGCTGCAGTCCTTGGAGTTGCAAAGTGTTAGACCCGACTTACTGTACAACAATAGCCCTGTCTCCTATTGTTGATGACCCTTCAGCTCCGCCATCTCCCACGCCCTCTCCCTCCTCTAGTCGGTCAGTCGTCTTGCCTGTTCACTTGATGCCAGCCCCTGTATGCCAGCTGTTGTACTACTGTACTTTTCAAGGTCCTGTACCGTAAGATTTAAAATATTTTCTTTATTTTTTGTTTATTTTTATGTTATTACTTATGTGAAAAGTATTATAAACCTATTACAGAACAGTACTATATAGTCTGCATGCATGTTTAATCTGTCTGACTCTCTTCGCAATTCCATGGACTGTAGCCCACCAGGCTCCTCTGTCCATGGGATTTCCCAGGCAAGAATACTGGAGTGGGTTGCCATTTCCTCCACTAGGGGATCTTCTTGACTGAGAGATCAAACCACAGTACCATACAACCGACTGTGTTAGCTGGGTACTTAGTCTAGCTTTGTTGGACTTACGAACAAATTGGACTTACGACACACTCTTGGAAAAGAACTTGCTTATATGCAGAGGACTTTCAATACTGCCATTTCCTTTCCTCCTGCAGGAACAGGGAGTTTTGGGGTAAGAGTTGCAACAGCTAGAGACTGTTGTGGGTGGGGGCCAGTCACATTTTGTGTAGCCCACCCAAACCAGCCAATCTGTCCTTCCTGCCACTGTAATTCTTTAAATATACATAAGCAAATATATATATAATATATAGTATATAGGTATAAATATATATCACATGTAATATTAATATATTTTTTATTATAATAATATGCAGCTTATTGTGTACTATATGTAACACATAATTATATAATAAATAGACTGTATATAATTATATGATATATAAATATGTGTATATACATATATAGGGCTTCCCTAATGGTTCAGCAGTCAAGAATCTGCCTGCAATGCTGAGAGATACAGGAGATGCAGTTTCAATCTCTGGGTTGGGAAAATCCCCTGGACAAGAAAATGGCAACCCACTCAGTATTCTTGCCTGGAGAATCCCATGAACAGAGGAGCCTGGCGGGCTACAGTCCATAGGGTCACAAAGACTCAAACATGACAGAGCGACTGAGTACTATATACATATATTATATTTATTGAGTGCCTGTTTAATGCTTGTCAGCCATTCACTGACAATTTATGAAGTGCCAGCCATGAGACTCAAATGTGGAAGGTACATGAAAATTGTCCTTTCCATTTTACAGTAGAGCAAAGAACGGTACTGGAAGCATAACAATCTAGTCTAAGGTCAGAGAGTTAATAAGAGGGGAAGCTGGAACATTCTCACCCAGATAAAAAATTCCGTACAAAAAACCTCTCAAATCACTAGATCCTTGCTTATTTATCTCTATGTGTACTAACCTACAAGTGGAGGAGCAGGGAGAGTCCTTCGTCTTAGACAATAATCACGGGCAAATTTCTCACCTCCTTATGCTTTTCCAGATGTAGCGTTGTGTTTGTGAGAAGCCATGCTGTATTTTGAGGTCTTTTGGCTTTCCACCGTCTCCTCAGTATTGCTAAGAGACTGAGTCCCCTTGCTGTACCCACATCACTGTGGCTCCTCACCTGCTCCTGGAGGAGCCTTCAGGAGGGGAGAGCGTGTCTGCACAGGTACACTTCACTCTAGGCCTCTGTGTACCAGTGCCCAGCACCCCTCAGGAGGCTGATGATTTTAATTTTCACAATGCATTGAAACTTTTCAGTGGATAAAGGAACGAATGTAATGAGGGCTCTAAGTTAATTTTCAAATGAGTACTCAGGGATTAAAAAAAAAGAGAGAGAAAGAAAAGTCTGGGGCTCCTGGGATGTGGTTGTTTAGCAAGAGAACATATTAATATCATTAAAAATTGGTTCATTATTTGGTACAAAATGAAATACCTGAAGAAGCAAATATAGTTTCTTTCTGTTCTTTTACAGTCACTGAAAAATGATCTGACTTCTTTAGTATATATTTTAGTTCTTGTAGGGAGACAATAATTAATTTTTTCTTAGTTTTATTTACTCATTACTTTCTGCTATCTTCTCTTTTGGATAGAAGGGTCTTATTGATTCTTACACATAGCTATTCACTACAAACAATAAATCATATTTTGGAGGAGGAGGGAGGGAAAATAATGTTGATTTTATTTTCTTATCTATCTACTTCCTATATAGAGAATATTTTTGAATGAGAGGTGGCATTCATTTTATACACAATATATATATATTTGTATATATCAGTAGAGCACTCACAGTGGGTCTAATCACTGTCTTCTTCATCACTGGTGGCATGAAAGCATCTTTCATCTTTTATGTAGACCTGTGTTTTATATGAAAGCTTTTCAGGAAAGAAGCACATATTCCAGAAATTACAGAGTACCAGAATGTAAATTTGGATGTTAGTGCTAGCTCTGAAATTCATCTCAGAATATAATCCTCAGTTTTTAAGAATAACCTACATTGCAAAGAAATTTTTATGTTCATATAGGAAAGAAAGGAAGCAATCACATATTATAGTGGTTAGAGTAAAGATACTCTTATAAACTGTCTGTTTCAATCCTGACTGTTTTGCTCACGTTTTCCATCTGTAAAATGGGCATGATAACAGTGCTTACGGCATAATGTTGTTATGCAAATAGTTATTTCATAGTTATAAAGTACTTAGATTGGGCACATATCACTATGTGGTTGTAAACAAACAAAAGTAAATCACTCCTTGAGAGGTTGGGAATATATTGAAGCACACATAGGAACATGATAAAGCAATACAAATCCATTATTATTTGCAGTGGGAGGTATTTTATATGTTAATTTGCTGTTTATTTTTGTGTTTCCTTCCCTAGTAATGTGATCTTTTGTAGTTCTTAGATGCTGATGTTGTTCCAGAAATTTCTGTTTCTTTTTTCTTTTCTTTTTTGAGTTTGCTACATATTGTAAAACCTGAATATGGCAGATGGTTTACAATGCCACATAAGAAGATTTTTTTCCAATTATATTTTCATCAGGCAATGGCCCTGCTGTGATGACAGTAAATGGTTATGGCATTGCTATGAAATTGATATTGTCTCTTCCAGAATGGAACAAACACTGGCCAGAATTATCCTTCACTTTTTCCAAATGTAAGGTCAGAATTAAGATAAATAAAGGAAGATTGTGTAGTTTCCCCTTTTTTCTTGCCATCCAGGGGCCATCTAGAATTTATAAGACGGCAGGACAGGATGTGGGTGTGTTCCCAGTAAAACAAAAATATTCTTTGTTTTTTTATTAGTTTATTTATTTTAATTGCAGGATAATTAGTTTGCAATATTGTGATAGTTTTTGCCATACATCAATATGAATCAGCCACAGGTATACATGTGGTCACACCCATATATAAAGTAAAGATGTAGGTGTGTGCATGCCAAGTCACTTCAGTCATGTTCAGCTCTTTGCGACCCTGTGGACTGTAGCCCACCAGGCTCCTCTGTCTATGGGATTCTCCAGGCAAGAATACTGGAGTGGGTTGCCATGCCATCCTCCAAAGGATCTTCTCTCTCTCTTTTTTTAAAATTAATTAATTTATTTATTTTACTTTACAATATTGTATTGGTTTTGCCATTGGATTGACTTGAATCCGCCATGAGTGTACTTGTGTTCCCCATCCTGAACCCCCCTCCCATCTCCCTCCCCATCCCATCCCTCTAGGTCATCCCAGTGCACCAGCCCTGAATACCCTGTATCATGCATCGAACCTGAACTGGAGGATCTTCTCAATCGAGGGATCCAGCCTGCATTTCTTATTTCTCCTGAATTGTCAGGCAGGTTCTTTACAACTAGCGCCACCTGGGAGCCCATCAAAAATGTAGACAGTATTTTTAAATAATTCATTACCTTGCTCTCTTATTTATTTTACTTTACAATATTGTATTGGTTTTGCCATTGGATTGACTTGAATCCGCCATGAGTGTACTTGTGTTCCCCATCCTGAACCCCCCTCCCATCTCCCTCCCCATCCCATCCCTCTAGGTCATCCCAGTGCACCAGCCCTGAATACCCTGTATCATGCATCGAACCTGAACTGGAGGATCTTCTCAATCGAGGGATCCAGCCTGCATTTCTTATTTCTCCTGAATTGTCAGGCAGGTTCTTTACAACTAGCGCCACCTGGGAGCCCATCAAAAATGTAGACAGTATTTTTAAATAATTCATTACCTTGCTCTCATTCACGTAAAAAAAAAAAAAAAAAAAAAAAAAAGGAAAACATTGCAACCATCCCATTTATTTTTAAGTTCTAGTTTCGGAGGACCATTTAGCTTTGAAAAGGTCAAGACTACTGACCTATAAGTATTCATAATCCTTTTGCAATTACCATAGTAATTTGTTCCATATGCCTATGAATTGTTTCTCAGAGTTACTGGATTATCACCTACTGAGAAGTTCAAAAATATTTGTTTGGTATTTTTTTTATCCAGCTGAGAAGCAATTCTGCCTCAATCCTGAGTAGCACTGAATTACACATTGAAGTATGTCTGATCAAATAATATCATCTTCAGTGGCTAAGTACGATTATCTAACAAAATTGCTGATGCATTCCTTCTGCACTTAATATATCAGTGATGGGAAAACAACCAATGGTTTTTTACGAGTTGTCAATTTTGTGTGTTTTTTTTGGGAAAAATCCATTAAGTGCCAATTTTCAGTAACTTCTTTGGGTTGCTTAGAAATGTATGTGGTATTACTGAGAGTGAAAAAGGACATGTTGATTGGTAGCAATGAAATCCAACATCCAGGCTCTTTATTTCTTCACTTAGTTGGTGTGTTTTTTTTGCTTAAATATTTTTAATTGTTTTATTGCTTAAACATTTCTAAAGCTCAATTTTATATAAAGGAAAACAGAGTTCCTGTGAGCAAGCTGGTTCCTGGGTAATTCAAGTATTCAGGTAATGCTGTGGGGCAGACTTTGGACCCTGGTGATTCACCAGAAATGGAGGTTTAGATTGCACAAAGGCGGGGCTGGGAACCAACTTGAAAATAAAAGAAACAACTTGAGAAAAACAACTACCTTGGTAAGATCAGACTGCTTTTTTCTCCCTATAATTTATAATTCTACGCAAAGGCAGAAAGAAAGCAAGAAAGGAAAAGGGAAAAGAATAATCAAAACCAAACTAAAGTCAGAAACAATGAATGCAGAGCAGAAATGTTCAGTCCTGAGCTTCCAGCCTCTCCCATTTTAAATCCAGGACTGTAATCCTTTAATTGAAGCTTTGCTCTGCTCCTGAGCATTCAGCTGTTACTAACAAATTTCATGGAGTGTCTATTTTGAAAACATGGTTGTTTTAGGCAAGCAGTCTTAAGTAAATCTGTGTTTTAATTGCAAGAAGATAGAGTATGATTTGAGAGTACCTGAATTAGAAATGGTTTTTATTCCTTTTTAGGTGCATAAATAAATAAACGACAATAACGAAACACCTTTCCTAGAGTATGTAATGAACTGTGGTTGGAGAGAAGCATTTAAGAATGTGATTACTTTGGCTGTGGCAATTTAAGAGAAGAGTTGTGTTTATGCAGGGATATGCCTTTTTATGTGTACTTTTCTCAGTGTGCATATATTTATTTCATTGTTAGTTACAGGTATCAGAAATAAGGAAAACATATTTAATGAGAGTAAACTTACTGATTTCAGCAATATAAATTTTTAAAATATAAATTCTTTTAAAGAATCAACTATGATGAGAGATTTTTCTTATTCATACTAGCCTTTCTGAGGAATGGATGGGGGGCATTCTGATTCCTCCCGTCTCATCACCTGCCTTTAACAGAAGGATGATGAATAAAAGTGGGGTGGAATGTGCGGGGTGTGGGATGTGAACAGCACCTGTCCCCAGTGGGCGGGAACTGCTGGTATAGTCGTAGTTAGTGATCAGCAGCTTCTGCCTGGGTCCTCGTTCCTGTCAAAGCTCAGTGATGCCCTAGAACCCAATAGGTTGAGTGATAGGTCTCCTGTCCACCCTCAGAGCTGACCTCAACTATGTTGCTTTTTTGTGTATTCAAATATATTCAGAGAATGAACTCTTGTTCAATGTAAATATTCAGTATTCAACACTTCTGCCAACGGATACAGAGCATTGAAATTTAAAACTCTAGCTCTGGGGATTACAGGGGATTCTGTATTGACCTATAAGGGAAAAAGAATCTAAAAAAAGAGTGGACATATGTATATGTATAACTGATCCACTTTCCTGTGCTCATGAAACTAACAGAACACTGTAAATCAACTGTGAAGTTGTGTGTCTGTGTGTGTGTGAGAGAGAGAGCGAGCATGCACTTAGTCATATCTGACTCTGCAGCCCCATGGCCGGTAGCCTGCCAGACTCCTCCATCCATGGGATTCTCCAGGCAAGAATACTGGATTGGGGTGCCATTTCCTTTTCCAGTGGATCTTCCCAACCCAGGGATCAAACTTGTATCTCTTGCATCTTTTGCATTGGCACATGGGTTATTTACCAGCTGAGCCATCTGGGAAGCCCAGAATCAACTAGACTTCAATAAAAATTAAAACAACAAGTTGGAAGACCTGATACGATTCAGCTACTTATCCCTAGGCTTTCCCATCTAGCCTATGTATAAATGTTTGAATGTGCAGGACCAGATACCCGATCTGTAAAATTATAGTACTTGAATGATATCTGAGGCTGACTAGGCCCTGCCAGTCAAGTAACAGTTGGAAGTCTTAGGAGGTTCTGAAATATGGCCTTTACTTTCATGTAAAGCCCAATGGGACTCACAGACAAAAAGGGAACTTACCTTACTCTTTTACATGTTTTGAAAAGAGTGGCTCATAATTTGGTATGAAGCCTGATTGTTTGTGGACTTAGAAATTGGTAAATGCTGATGTTTGCCATTTTAAAGAATCTTTTGCGTGCATGCTGAGTCTCTGCAGTCATGTCCGGCTCTGTGAGACCCTACGGACTGTAGCCGGCCAGACTCCTACTGAACTAGGTTGCCATGCCCCCCTCTAGGGAAGCCTTCCTGACCCAGGGATCAAACCCATGTCTCTTACGTGTCCTGCACTGGCAGGCAGGTTCTTTACCACTGCCTGGGAAGCTCTTTAATCCTTTGGAGAGTCTCAATTTATACAGCACTTCCTCTAGGTCATGGACACTTATGAATCGGGAAGAACTGGGTTTAAATAGCAGTTCTGCCCCTTACTGGCATCGTGACTCTGCAGAAGGTACATGTGTTCTTCAAACTCAGTTTCTTAATGGAAGATGCACCCATTCCTACAGGCTCTCTCTCTTCCCACCAACAGCAGACTGATCTTGCCTGCTCCTTGCTAGACATTACATTTAGAATGTTCTGAAGAAGTCTCAAATATCTGTACAGAACAGAATTAACTCCATGACCTCCTCCTTCCTTGATCCACTTGCTACCTAAACACCCAGGCGCTCAGTCTAGTAACACGGGCCTCCTTTTTCCTTCTTCTGCAGCCCCTTCACATTCAGTGAGTGGAAAACTAATCTCGATTTTTCTTCCCATTATTTCTTGGCTTGCTCTCCTCTCCTCCATTTTGAATGCCATTACCCCAATGGAGATTACTATGACCGTGTGCCTGAAATAATGTTGCAGATTCGTATCAGGCAAATGCCTTCCCCGGCTTTCATAGCCACCCTCTTCATTTTGTGTCTTGCCCTCTGCTGCCAGCTTAATCTCATGGAGACACAGCTGTCACCCTGTCATTTTCTTCTTAAAAGTCTTTCAGTGGACCTCTGCGAACTGAATCAAGGCCAAACTGAAAGTACATCTAACATGTGAGTATACCCTAGTATGTCTACTACTAGGTCAATGAGGCTCTGGCAGTCGGGGCATTTTCTCTGACATGTCCTCCTGTTTAAGTTCAGGTTTTACATTTTTGGCAAAGATACCAAAAAGTGAGGTTGTGACCTTCTCCAGGCATCAAGTCAGAAGGGATATGATGCCAGTTTGTTCCATTTCTGAAAATGGTGACTTTGATCCCTTGGTGAGGGTGATGTCTGTCTGGTTTCTCCACCGCAAACTTACTGTATTTCATTGTATTTAACAAAGGTCTTCTGGAGAAGGAATTGAAGGGTATCTATGTAGCTTTTATTTATCACCCTTTACCACTAATTTTGGACAAGGAAGCCTGACATGCTGCAGTCAGTGGGGTCACAAAGAGTTGGAGAGGACTGAGCAGCTGAATAACACCAACCACTGGTTTTAGCATCTGTTGGTGATTCTAGCCTAAAACCATTATGTCTGGAGTGTTTCCCAGTTGGACATTTATTGTCAGGAAAAGTTTTTTCACTTACCCATTCGTCTATTCACACGTTGTTCATACTAGTATGGACAAATGAGTGTTTTATCCCATAGCTTTCAGCCTATCACAGTCATGATTTTGTTGGCTCCTGTATCTTTTTAGATTCTACCTATCTGTCTCTCTCTCTCTTCAAGCACTTTGATTTTGTCTGGCACCATAAGGTATTTGGGGCCCTTCTTGTACTTTTTCTGTACCAGTTTTGCAGTTAGCAAAATGACTTAAGAGACTAATAGTTTTATTTCACTGGACCATGGTGTTTAGAAACCAAGATTTGAGCAGTAGATGGGCTCATTTAGTACTGAGATATCACAGTACCTGAACAACACTCTTGAAAATTGTTAAGGTTGTGAAAAACAAAGACAGACTAAGGACATATTTCAAATTTAAAGAGCCTCAGAAAACATGACGACTAAATACAAAGTGTGATTTTTGGATTGGATCCTGAACCAAAAAGAACATTGGTGGGGTAAGTGGAGAAATGTAAGTTCTGTAGATTATATAAGACTGTATACTGTGTAGAACCTGCCTGTCAATGCAGGAGCCCCAAGACTCAGGTTTGATCCCTGGGTGGGGAAGATCCCCTGGAGGACAAAATGGCAACCCACTCCAATATTCTTGCCTGGAAAACTCCATGGACAGAGGAGCCTGACAGGCTACAGGCAATGGGGTTGCAAAGAGCTGGACATGATTGAGCACAAACATATTGCATTATAATATTGTACATGTTTATCTTCTTGTAATAGTCAAATCAAAACAACATGACCATTCATATTATTACTTATTTAAAAAGTAATTCAGATCTCTGCAATTGAAAAAGCTGATCTAAATTAAGGGCAGGATAATTCGGAAGAGAAATAAATATACTTGATGTTCTAAATATACCACTTAGAATTTGTGAAAGAAATTATCATGTATACCCCAAATTATCTAATTAATCTCCTTTTGATGAACATTTACATTGTTTCAAATTTCCCCTGCTGATGTTATACATTAGTGGTATTAACATATTTCTACATACATTTCTAAACATTTGAAAATCTCCTTGGGATATGTTTCTTGAAGGTTGGTTAAATAATTTATGGTACAGCCATAAGCAATATGAAGTCATTAAAATTATGATATAGATCAGCATTTGGCAAACTATAGCCTATGGGCCAGATCATCCTTGCTCATTTATTTACATGTTGCCTAAGGCTGCTTGCATGCTGCTGAACAAGGGCAGAGTTGAGTAGCTGCAACAGGGACCATATGGCTCACAAAGCCTGAAATATTTGCTACTAGCCCTTTACAGCAATCGTTTCCCAACTCGGATATAGATGATTACATGTGGAACGACAATATTCTCTGAAAAAGACACATTATTATTATGTTTACTATAGATCTGTATATATTTTTTTTTTCTTTTTTTTTCATAGTAATGAGATTTTATTTACTATCCCATACTAAACCACTGGTCACAAAATAGCAGTTTACTCCTTTAACTTCATAGACATAGGTATTAGACTAGGTTAGTTAGTTTTTTTTTTTTTTCTTTTTTACTTTACAATACCATATTGGTTTTGCCATACATTGACACGAATTCGCCAAGGGTGTATACAAGCTCCCAATCCTGAATCCACCCCCCCCCCCCCCCCCCCCCCCC
>SJYX01016333.1:132342-143974 GCA_006410675.1 Oreotragus oreotragus | reverse complement strand
TATTAAAGTTTCCCATCCTTAATCCCCCCCCCCCCTCCCACCAACCCCCGTATCATCTCTCTGGATCATCCCTGTGCACCAGCCCGAAGCATCCTGTATCCTGTATCGAACATAGGCTGGCGCTTCGTTTCTTACGTGATAGTATACATGTTTCAATGCCATTCTCCCAAATCATCCCACCTCCCAAATCATATTTTCAAGTTTTAAAGATAAGTGAGGTAGAGTTGATTTACAGTGTTATATTAGTTTCAGGTGTACAACATAGTGATTTAGTATTTTTACAGATTATACTCCATTTAAAGTTATTACAAAGCAATGACTATAGTTCCCTATACTGTAGGTTATATCCTTGTTGCTTGTTTGCTTTATACATAGCACTTCGTATTCCTTAATCCCATACTCCTATCTTGCCCTTTCCTCTCTCCACTTGTATACACTAGCTTTCTATATCTGTAAGTCTGTTTCTATTTTGCTATATACATTCTTTTTAAAAATTATTTAGATTTCACTTATAACAAAGTATTTGTCTAACTTATTTCACTGAGCATAATACTCTGTAGGCCCATCAACTTTCTTGAAAATAACATAATTTCTTTTTTAATAGCAGAGTAATATTCTATTATGCATACATATATACACACATATATATGTATATGTATACATACACACACACACATCTTTATCCATTTGTTGATGGACAAATGAGTTGCTTCTGCATCTTGGCTATCGTAAATAGTGCTGCTATGAACACAGTGGTACATGTATCTTTTTGAGTTAATGGTTTCATTTTCTTTGAATATATACCCAGAAATGGAATTGATGTATCATATGGTACTTCTATTTTTAGTTTTGTGAGGAGCCTGTTGGTGAGAAGGTAATCTGATGTAGCCACTGTGTAAATAGTACAGAGGCTCCTCACAAAACTAAAAATAGAACTACCATGTCTTCTTTGGAAAAAATATACTCAGGTCTTCTGCCTGTTTTTAAGTGGTTTGTTTGATTTTTTTGAGTTGTATGAACTGTTTATTTACAACTCAATTGTATGAACTGTTTATGTATTTTGGATAGTAACCTTTTGACAGGCATATGATCTGCAAATATTCTCTCCCATTCATTAGGTTGGTTTTGTTTTGTTGATTCTTTTATTTACTGTGCAAAAAGCTTTTAATTAGTTTCCAGTTTTTTAACTTTGCTTTCATTTATTTTGCCTAGGTGTCAGACCCAAAGAAATATTGGTGTGATTTATGTCAAAGAGTGTTCTATGTATATTCTCTTATTGGACTTTTATGGTTTCAAGTCTTACATTTAAGTATTTAATCCATTTTATGTTCATTTTTGTACAAGGTGTGAGGAAATGTCCTAATCTCATTCCTTTACATGGAGCACACTTATGTTTCCCCAGCACACTTATGGAGGAGATTGTCTTTTCTCCATTGTATATTCTTGCCTCTTTTGTTGTAGATTAAATGACCGTGGGTATATTGATTCATTTCTGAGTTTTCTAATCCATTGATCTATGTCTCTGTTTTTTGTTCAATACCATGCTGTTTTGATTATTATGGCTTTGTCATATAGTTTAAAATCAAAGAGTATAATACCTATAGCTGTTTTATATTTTTCAAATATTTTTCAAAATATGTTTTACATTTTTCTTTGCCAATTCAGGGTATTTTGTAGTTTCATATGAATTTTAAGATTATTCTAGTTAGGTGAAAAATATCCTGGGTATTTTGATACAGACTACTTTAAATCTATAGATTGCTTTGTTACCTGTATTACCTATGAACATTTTAATGCATTAATTTTTCCAATCCAAGAATATTGGAAATCTTTCCATTTCTTTGTATCAGTTTCAATTTCCTTCACCAATATTTTATAGTTTCAGTATATAGGTCTTTCACCTCCATGGTTAAGTTTATTCTTAGAAAATACCCAGTAATTTATTCTTTCTGATGTGATTTTAAATGGGATTCTTTTTGTTTTTTTTTTTCACTCTTACCTTCCTACATGACTCCACATGTATGTTTCTTACAGCCTTGGTTGTACAGGAGTCTTTCTGCCAGTTTCCAGTTAGTTTTCAGTAAGAATTGTTCTACATGTGGAGGTACTTTTAATATATTCATGAGAAGATGAGTTTTGTATCCTCCTACTCTGGTCATCTTGATTTGATCTCCTGTGTGTGTGTGTGTGCACGCGTTTTATATATATGATGTTCAGTAGATTGTGTCCAACTCTTTGTGACTCCATGGACTGTAACCCACCAGGCTCCTCTGTCCATGGGATTTTTCCAGGCAAGAATGTTAGAATGGATTGCCATTTCCTTCTCCAGAGGATCTTCCTGGCCCAGAGATCGAACCCTTGTCCCCGGCATTAGCAGGCAGATTATCACTGAGCCACCAGAGAAGCCCCATGTGTATGCATGTAATATGTACAATTTAAATCAAAGATCCTTGGAGAGACCCTGCAAGGTTGTTTACCAAAGTTCCTAAGTAGGGTTTGTTTTTGGGTTTTTTTTGCATATTTATTTATTTATACTTTTCTGTATACTTTACACTTTCTTAAAAGGGTTACATGAATTCTGTTTTCACATTTTTATTTCAAGGTCAACACTGAAAGCACACTCTTCAGTCTTCTGCACCCAGAATTCTAATGAAATGAGACTGGCAAGAGACTCTGAATGACACATTTTAATTTTTAAGTAGGGTGACCAAACATTGTAGTTTGCCCGGAGCTGTGCCAATTTATGGGTACTGGGAATATAATTTCACTGAAGCCATTTTTTTCTCTTCACTCTGTAGTATTTTCTCCCAGCTTCTCAGCCTGCTCTTCATCTTTCGTGTGTCCTTCAAGTGTTTCTGTACTTCTGGGTTCTGCCATTGGCTGCACCCCTTCTTCCTCTGTTCACTCTCCTGGGCACGCCTCAGAGCTCTCGCCAGCTCCCATAGTTTGGTTTATACCTGTACACTGATGACTTCTCCAACCTAGTGCTTTCTGAGCATTTTAGAGCTGTGTTAAATCTGATTTAATCTAGGGGCCATCCCTGACACTTCCCTTCCCCTGCATCTCCATTTCTTTAGTCAACCCAGATCCCTGGCATTTAGCCTATTTCACACATCGGTCTCCAATTTTTACTTCCACTGACCTCATTCAGATTTTCTTGTCCTTGTCTCTTTCTCTGAGTGCCTTCAATTACCTACCAAACTCAGCCAGAAAAATCAGTCTTAAATGCCAACCTGAAAATCATACAGGGAGTGCTGAGTCACTCTTTTTGAAATCATTTCAGGAGACCTCCCATTTCCTAGTAATTTTTTTTTAAGTGTGACCCATACATGACCTACATCAGACCCTCCTTGGTTATATATATTAAAAACAGAAACTAAAACAAAATTTGAAGCCCAAAGTCTAGACTCCATCACCAAGTTGTTGGATCAAAATTTATGGGTGAAAGAGCCCTAGAAATTTCTATTCTTAACACCACCAGATGATTTTCATGTGCTTTCATGTCTGAGAACTACTGACCTAGGCCTATATCAAGACTCTTCCACCCAAGGTGTTTATGAGCCCACCAAAAGCTTTCATGGTCTGGTTCCTATTAACTTCTTATTCTCGTATCTTGCCATTTCCAAACTAAACGCTTACATTCTACTAATGGAAATTCCTGTATCTTCCTTCTTGTGTGTGTGTGCTTAGTTGCTCAGTTATGTCTGACACTTTGTGACCCCATGGACAGTAGCCCGCC
This sequence comes from Oreotragus oreotragus, assembly GCA_006410675.1. Classification (NCBI taxonomy): domain Eukaryota; kingdom Metazoa; phylum Chordata; class Mammalia; order Artiodactyla; family Bovidae; genus Oreotragus; species Oreotragus oreotragus. The sequence continues at coordinate 140,235 of SJYX01016333.1, read as the reverse complement.
AGTCTCCTCTATCCATGGGGATTCTCCAGGCAAGCATACTGGAGTGGCTTGCCTTCTCCAGGGGAATCTTCCCAACCCAGGGATCAAACCCAGGTCTCCCTCATTGCAGGCAGATTCTTTACCAGCTGAGCCATCAGGGAAGCCCACCTTCATTCTTATACCTTGCTATTTAACTTCTGTAGGCATTTACCATTCCTTGTAACTGAAATAACTCTCCCCACTTACTTCACCTGGCCCACTCATTTCAAGTCCTCGCTCAGGTATATTTGTTGCAAGTCTTCCTGACATCTCCAGGATGGACTGTGCTCCAGAGAACTCTGTCTCCTCAATACCATATTAGTGGACTTTGTCATTTTGCCCAGTGAATAGTTCATATTCAACAATGCTTTGGCAAATTAATAATACATTTTCTGTGAAGCTTCTTAGAATACATGGATTCTGTCATCTATCTTTTGTCATGTAACAGATCACCACAGAACTTTGTGACTTAAAATCACCACTGCTTATGTAAGCTCCTTCTTCTGAGGGTGGGCAGCTCGGTCTGTGATCAGCTGGGTAGTTAAATGGAGTTACTCCTGCATCTGTGGTCAGCTTCTGGTCAGTTAGGTGGCTCTGCTTCTAGGACTGGCTTTTGGCTGGCTGGAGAAACTGCAGTTGCTGTGCAATGGTTTCCTCAGTGTGTTGAAGGCTAGACCAACCAGACTTAGGACTTGTTCAAAATGGAGGTGGTAGGTTCTAAAAGAGAGACAGAGGTTTAGATTCAGAACTGGTGAAATATCATTTCTGCCACTTTCTATTAGCCAAAGAAAGTTATAACACCAGCTCAAATTTAAGGATGAGCAAATAAACTGCACTTATTGATTGGAGGCACTACAAAGTATTATGGCCACTTTTGCAAACTATTCCATGGGTCTATATATATGAATTGATTATAATTTACAATGAGAATAATATAATTAACATAGTATATTAATTATATTAATATAATCACAACTTATAATTATTATCTCCATAATGGATGGACAGTCTACCCTGGAGATTATAGAATTATGAGATGCATTATAATTTTTCATCGTCACTGCTCTTGCCTTATAAATACCCTTATTTCTTTAATCCTCAAACCATTTTATTGCCAAATGTTGATTTTTTTTCCAGGACTATCATCTGATTCTTCTTCAATTATCCTATTCTGGAGTACTGTTTGCATCAATTCGTGAGCAATATAAATAAGCATGTACCCTTTAGTTAATTACTTGATTTGATTTAAGTCTTAAATGAAGCCAACATTCCTAGGCGCAGCAAATGACAGACTCTTAAGTATGAGAATGGACATGCTGCCAAAAAGAAAGCATATCATTCCTGTATCCTTGAATTTTACCTTTCATTTTCAGCTTTACTGCATTAAAAAATTGACAATATCTAGCTTTCATTCAGCCATATCAGTTGACCTATTTTCTGTTTTGAAATGATATTCATCTTTTTGCCTACTGGAGGATCTCTTCACTGCTCAAAAGACCTTTCTCTAAAGGGCAAAGCTGTCTAAGGTCAAGTCCGTTGGCCTCTGTCCTGGTAAGGTAAGTTGTGCTTTGAATTAGAGCCTTCGCTCTGAATCCTAGCATTCATCATTAGAGTCTGCACCTTTCTGTCCTGATTTTCGTGATTTGTCTGGGAACTTTAACTCCCTTGGCATTTTATTCTCTCCCCAAACCTTAGAAGGATGTAACAATATTGAACATTTCCAAATCACATAAGAGAGAATGGCATGGAAATTATTAAGCAGGCTTTTCAGTTTTCTTTCATAGGGATTTATTTATTTATTTATAAGCTTTAATGCATCTCTTATTTTTCTTCTTATGGATTTTGAATTAAAATTTCAACAATACTTGATTTTTTTTTTCTTTAGCACAAAAATTGTTTTTATACATGCACTTGAGAGCTGGAAAATTCTGTTTCCAAAAAGCGCCAGAATTTCTTTCTTGTTTTCAAGGGCATTTTGGTTACCAGTGTTTCCCTGCTCCTGGTCTCACAGAAGCTTAGCATCCAAGCCTGTCATTCACTGAGGGGAAACGGTCCTAGAATTTGCTTTGTGACCTGGGAGATATGGGATATAAGTGTGTGTTACAAAACATAATGCATAAAGCTGCTACTTTTGATACAGTCTGGCTCATGGAGAGATGAGATTTAGCTGTTTGTAATGAGAATTTGATGTGACTGGAAATTGAACAGACGCATCTTTTTATTGAAGGTGTTGAGCCTTATAACAATCATTCAGTGGTAGAAGTTATTATTTTTCACATTACTTTTCAACTATAAAACCTTTCAGGGCCTCATAAGAAAATCCCTCTCCTTGTTCAAGCAACAAAATTTTGGTCCCTTTTTCTTTATATCCACATAAAGCAAAACAATGTAGTAACATTTCCCACCCATCTCTTTAAAGATCCGTCTCTGTTTTTCTCTGTGTTAAAGGTCTTCTTTTTCTCTTTCTAGGTCAGAACTATCCTCTCATGAAATCTTATTTTCCCTCTTTTTTCCCCTGTGAGAATCTCAAGGAGAAAAAAGGAAAAGTGAGAAAAGAGAAGAAAGAAATCTAGGCAGGATGCTGGAGACTTGAAATGTACACAGAAATTTTTTTGAAAAAATATTTTTTTATACTTGAGTTAGAATCTTTCTTAACAGTGTGTACACACACACACACACACAAAACAAACACAATAAAACAAAAACATTTCAGTCTTTACAGATCTTTAGAGAATCAGTACCAAAAAAAAAAACCCTCAAATTAGATATTTGAACTAAAGTTAGGAGAAAAGCATTATCTTTCCCGCTCCATTCACAAATCATCTTTGGAAACTTGAACACGTCATATAGTTTTTCTCTTCCAGTTTTTCTGTTTATAAAATGGGTATCTATTCAAGTGAAATAATTTTCTGAATTGATTTCTGTTTCAGAAATTTATTTTCATCTCAAGTCTCTTTTTTGTTTGTTTTTTAGCAGTACTGTTATGTTGGGCTTCCCTGGTGAAGGTAAAGAATCTGCCTGCAATGCAGGAAATTCAGGTTCGATTCCTGGGTCGGGAAGATCCCCTGGAGAAGGAAATGGCTACCAGATCCAGTATTCTTGCCTGGAAAATACCATGGATAGAAGAGCCTAGGGGACTACAGTCCATGGGGTAACAAAAAGTAGGACATGACTGAGCGACTAACACTTCCTTTCACTTTCTTTTCTACTCATTGTATTTGTTCCCACCAGAAAATAGATTTAGAAAAATTAGTGAGTAGAGAATTTTTGTAATCTTTATTTTTTTGGCCTTCTGTTAGCTCTGATAAAAAATATTATAAGTTCTAATATTCTGTATATTTGTGAGTTACATCATTAGTGAGTTTGGTCTTAACATATATATTCTGTAAATTTAAGTGTGGTCTTATTAAATATTGTTCTCTGGAATTTATATTGCTGGTTTAGCAACTACTCCCTGGAGAACAAAAGGTGATATTAAAAAGGTCACTTCAGCTTTCACCAAAATGATAGTAAGGATTTTATGAAACTGGGTGAGAATGATTTTGAAAATCAATACTAGCGTTTATCAGCTTTTGGGATTAAGAAGTATCTTAAATCCCACAGACAGGCTGGCTGCTTGCCCTGTGCTCATGGAGCCTTAGAGCTATAGAATGGAGGACTCAGTTGAGTTGTGATCCTTGTGAGGGGCTGGGTGTGCTTGGAAGAGACACATGTCTGGGGAAGAGGAGGCTTTCGAAAGATCTCTCTCAAATGACAGTCTTCAGCTGTTGAGAATTAGGTCTGGCTGAAACACTTCACTTTTGTGGTGATCTCAGTAAAGAAAACACTGCTTGATAAACCCCATTTGGGAAATTAGAGAACACCTGTTTGATTATTGGGCTTCCATGGTGGATCAGTGGTAAAGAATCTGCCTGCCAATGCAGGAGACTAGGGTTTGATCCCCAGGTCAGGAAGGTCCCCTGGAGGAAGGCATGGCAACCCACTCCAGTATTCTTGCCTGGAGAATCCCATGGATGGAGGAGCCCAGTGGGTCTTGGAAGAGTTGGACATGACTTAGCAACTAAAAAATATTTGATTACTTGTTCTTGCTGATTTGCTGATGTGAGTTGATGAGGTGCTACAGAGACCATACCCAGCACCCTGCTCAGATGTCTCCAGGAAAATATAATGGACAGAATTACAGCCATCCTAATCTTATTGTAGGCTTTTCAAGTGTATAAAAGCCTTGTCTGTGAGTTAAATGTAAATAAATAACTCAAAGCTTTTTCAACATGTAATAAGAGGAAGAAGAGCAAGCAATAATAAAGGGTAATTCAATAGCTTTCTTTCCTCATTATTTTAAATGTCCTCTTGGCAAGATGTTCATTTTACACATTAAGAGTTTAAAGCATCCAAATGCCTGGTCTGGCTCAGTGGTGAAGAATCTGCCTGCTGAAGCAGGAAACTCAGGAGACGAGGGTTTGATCCCTGGGTTGGGAAGATCGCCTGGAGTAGGAAATCTCAACCCACTCCAGTATTCTTGTCTGGAAAATTCCATGGACAAAGGAGCCTGGTGGGATATAGTCCATGGACACAACTGAGCACGCATGCACTCTAATGCCAGGTCTAGAAAATTAGTGCTGTAATTCATATATGTATTGAATTGTCATGGATTTGTCTGTAGAGGGCTATGATTACAAGATTAAATATGTGTAGAAGTGCAGGTGGTACTGTAGAATTAAATCACAATATTGATAAGACAGATGCATATAATTTTCTATTTGCAACTCTACCACTGTATTGAAGCATGAAAAGTTGCTGTTGCTGCTGCTGCTAAGTCGCTTCAGTCGTGTCCGACTCTGTGCAACCCCATAGACGGCAGCCCACCAGGCTCCCCGTCCCTGGGATTTTCCAGGCAAGAACCTGGAGTGGGTTGCCATTGCATTCTGTTAAGAAGATATTATTTGTATGTTTTGCTTGTGAACATTATATATAATTATCCATAAAAATGAGAGGCAGATCCTCCACTTTTAATCTTGGTTCATTAAATACAAAGTAGACCTTACAAACTAATATTTAAAAAGTATTCTCCTCAAACCACCAAAATGAAACAAAAATAGAAGTGTGAAATAAAATTGAGTTAGAACAAACTCTGGGAGATAGTGAAGGACAGGGAAGCCTGGCGTGCTGTAGTCTATGGGGTTGCAAAGAGTTGGACATGACTGAGCCACTGAACAGCAACAATAACCATGCTCAGCTAGCTCAGGTTCACAGTTTTTAACACATGCACTGTCATTGTATCATTCCATCAGTGCATATTCATTCATTTTTAATTACACTTATTGCAGACAGCTTTGCTTATTGTCAACTAAAAATGAGAAGCGTTGTCACAACTGCAGGTGCATTAGCCCTTCAGCTCATACAGCAACTGGGAGAATTCCAAAGCTGTGTCACCTAGAATCATTGTGGCCCAGATGTTACTAGCATTACCAGCCTCCAGGTCTCCTGCCCTTTGAACCATGTGGAAAAACTGGGATTCTCACTTCCTTGCAGATGAGCAGAGAGCAGAGCCTTATGTGCACCTCTAGCTAATGAGTTGTAAGAAATGATAGAGTCAGTTCCAAACTGAGGCTGTGATCCTCTGGTTCCTCCTCACGTGCCAGGAAATCAAGAAGGAGACTTGGTCCTGATGAAACCTTAAGAAGCTGAAGCTTCCTTTAGCCTAGTTCCTACCTGAAACAATTCTTTCTACCTCCTAACACCCACTGAGGTTGTCCCAGGTGGCTCAGCAGGTAAAGAATCTGCTGCTTGCAATGCAGGAGACACAAGAGATATGGGTTTGATCCCTGGGTCAGAATGATACTCTGGAGAAGGGAATGGCAACCCACACCAGTATTCTAAAGGAGCCTGGCGGATTACAGTCCATGGGGTTACAAAGAGTCAGACATGACTGAAGCAACTGAGCACACACGCATGAAACACCTGCTGAATACTTAAAGGGGAGGAAATAAACCTTTCTTATGTGAAGCCACTGAGATTCCCTGGGAAATTTGATAACAGGAGCACAACCTAGTCTACCGTAAATACTAGGTTGATCAAAATGTTCATTTGGGTTTTTCCATATGATCATACAGAAAAGCCAAAATGAAAATTTTGGCCAATCCAACAGTTCCAATGGATTGAATAATTTCCTTACCTTTAGGCTTCATATTTAGATATGTTAGTAATAACTGTTTCTAAAAGAAGCCCTATTTCCTCCTTAACTTGCAGTTTTCATCTTTCTTCTTTCCTGCTGCCAGAATCAAATTGTGGTCAGTGTCTTATTTGGACCAGGATGATGAAATCTGGAAGATGCTAGTGTGGAAAGGAAAGGGGGCAGGACAAATAAATACTATGAATCCAGAGGACCAAGCAGAATTGGTCTAAATATCAAGCTAAAGCAGGCTTCATGGGCAACAAGTGACCTAAGTGCACAGACTGGGCTCAGAATTTGAGGGTCAAGGTGGTAAGAAGGCTCAGAGAGAAGAATGTGGCCATACCCTGGGGTCATCCACAGTTTTGAGATGGCAGGGAAGATGGAGAATTCAGAATGAAAGATCGTGAACAGTGCTTCAGGATTGAAAAGACCAAGTGTGGCTATCTTGGTTGGTACCATGAATATGAATCAAGGGCCTGACAAGGAAGCAGAGCTTCTGACGGACAAAAACTGGGCAGTGAAGTCACGCCCAGACCAGAGCAACTGTGCCTCATTGAAACCAGAGGGACTTTTTCTCTCTGATTCATTTGTTTGGAGTTCTTGGTATGTCTGGGGGCAAAGCCAGAACCTAGAAGGGAAAGGATGGCTGATCCCACAGATGACCAGAAGCTCTGCAAAAACAAACATCAGAGGCCCCCCCTACCCTTTCTGATGGACCTGTTTTGGGGATCTCAATTCCATTTTTCCGTTTATATGGAATTTATCTGTTTCACCTTATGTTTCATCATGCAAGTATGCTGTCATTTCAGTCATGTCTGATGTCACCCTACGGACTGTAGCCCGCCAGGCTCCTCTGTCCATGGGATTCTCCAGACAAGAATACTGGAGTGGGTTGCCATNTTTTTCCGTTTATATGGAATTTATCTGTTTCACCTTATGTTTCATCATGCAAGTATGCTGTCATTTCAGTCATGTCTGATGTCACCCTACGGACTGTAGCCCGCCAGGCTCCTCTGTCCATGGGATTCTCCAGACAAGAATACTGGAGTGGGTTGCCATACCCTCCTCCAGGGGACCTTCCCAACCCAGGGATCAAATCCATGTCTCTTACTTACATCTCCTGCATTAGCGGGTGGGTGCTTTACCACTGGCGCCACCTGGGAAGCCCCATACTTCATCATGGATAGTTCCCATTCCCACTTCTATAGTCTGTTTCACTATTTATCAGATACCTGTGGTGACTGTCCACAATTAGGGGGTTTCTTTTGACAACATGTTCGAAAACATTTTTACTCATTTATTCGAGAAGATAATTTAAAATGCAACAGCAGCAGCAGTCAGTGAAATATCAGCATCGACTTATGTGCTCCCAAGTACTGGTGGGGGGAGGGGATGCTTACAAATACTATGATACAGCGTGGGTCATGTGACCTCCCTGACGGTTCCTTCTTCTGTGGAGGCCTTGGGTCTATTTGCGGGAGGCAGTGGCGGTGGGTGGATTCGATGAACTTCAAGGCCTCTGTGCGTCTTCAGTTCTCTGAAGGCATCCTCTGTGGTGAGTCTGCCTTTCACAGAAGTTCCATTTCTGGGAACTCAAGGCACTCGATAGTTCCCTCTTGCCTCTTCTCTGAGTAGTTGTTAACGTACAGTTCGGCTCTGACTTCTATCCCTTCTTGATTTCCCCCACCCCCACCCCCACA
>SJYX01016333.1:106007-130836 GCA_006410675.1 Oreotragus oreotragus | reverse complement strand
TTTTTTCTATTTCAGTTCCCATAACCCTCATCCATATCCTCACTTAAAAAGCAGTAACTCTTTTTCTCCAGTCACATACATGCTGGATTCATGGACCTCAGCAGTGACCTGTCTCAATGACCAAGGGGTGATTCATGGGGCCCCCCCTCTTGGTCAGTGGCAAGGGGCACAGAACCTGTGGGGCCAGGGAAGTAAAGAAGAGATGCTTGTGGGTTGTGTTCAGGAATTGCACTTTGACCCCATGAGGTTTCGTGGACAAAGCCCTCCCTGACTTGTAAAGGCCCTGGGTTCTGATTGCAGCTGCAGCACTTAGCTTGTAAAACAAGGAAACTCTGAGCATCAGTTTCTTTACCTACCACTCAGATGATTAAAATCATGTCCATCTCTATAATCCTGACTTCATGTCCCCACAGGTCACCCACAGCTAAGAATTCTCTTCTTTCCTTTCCAAATAGGAAAAATAAATAGATGCACTTTCTGACAATAGGGGGACACATAGGAATGTTTTTTTCCAACCAAGCTAAGGTCTTCACGCTGTTAAGGTTGGGCCTGGAAACTATATAAAAGTCAACTGTAAAATGCTCATTTACAACGAGTTGTGCTTGCTCAGTCACCCAGTCACGTCTGACTCTTCGTGATCCCTTGGGCTGCAGCCCAAGGAGCAGGACAGCTCCTCTGTCCAGGGGATTCTCCAGGTAAGAGTACTGGAGTGGGTTGCCATTTCCTCCTTCACGGGATCTTCCCAAGCCAGGGACCAAACCCAGGTCTTCCTTATCTCATGCATTACAGGCAGATTCTTGACCACGGAGCTACTGTGGAAGCCCTTAGCACTAGTTAGCATCTAATAAAAGCATGAGGTGGATTGCGTTGTAACCCAGCTTGGCAGAGCCTCCCTGCTTAGAGTCTTTCGTGGTTGCCCTTGCTCTCCACCTGGCAGTTGCTGTCTTTACAAATGTGCTCACGGGCTCTCACCTGGGCTGCTGAATTGGCTTTCTACATATGGCATCTGTGCCCTATTTTGTCAGCCTCCCGTGTGTCCTGCACGGTGTGCTCGAGTGTCCTGGGGAACGATTGGCTGCACCCTGATGGCTGAAGGACCTTCTGCGGGTTCTACTTCCCACTTCCTCCCCCAGCCCCTCTCTTGGTCTTGGTACCTGGCTCACCCTCCTGCAGCCAAACAGCTGGATTCTTTACAGCTTCTCGTTTCAATCTTCCTCACTTGCGTATATGACAGTGGATAGATGCTGACAGCCCCACTGGGTCCTTCCGATCCCGCATAGGTGCCATGGATCCCAGGAGGGCACACAGGAATTCCTAGGCATAGGGGTTGAGGCAAAGCCTCCCAGGTACAGGAAATGACATCTGCTGAGGCTTGGAGAACATGGTGTGCAAGAGGCGTCGTTCTTCTTTTCTCTGTGATATTTGGTTATAAATAGGTTTTTCATCATGAAGTGTACCTGTATCATTGAAAAAAAAGTCTGACAAATAATACTCTGATGTGTTTTTCTTCTCCCATTTCATTAAAATGCTGACCTTGACCAACTAAATTATTTTCACACCTCAATAAAATCCATCAGTGAAGTTGAAAAATTTAAAAAAAAAAAAAAAGAGTCAGTTTAAAGTACAGACTTGGTGGAGCCCAGGGTGTGAGGGGACCTTTGGTGAAGAGACAGCAGGAAAGGAAAACAAAATCAAATCCTGAAGTGCCTTGGCCCCTGGTTGAGTGTGTCTGTTGTTAGCTTAGAAGCCACAGAAAGCCATTGAAGGATTTAGGTAGTAGGTACTTGGAGTGTGATGTAATAGTCTTGCTGCAAACTAGGGAAGCCCTCAAAAATTTTTTTTAAGTTTGTTTTTTTTTTTAAAGCAAGAGCAGAAATCCAGGTAGAGGAATTTTTTTTTTTTTTTAAATAAGAGCTGTATATACTGTCCTAGAGAGGAGGAAATGGCAGCCCAGTATTCTTGCCTGGAAAATCCCACGGACAGAGGAGCCTGGCAGGCTACAGGCCATGGGATCTCAGTGTCGAACACGATTGAAGTGACTTGCCATGTGTTACCCTAAATGAGGAGAGAGAAAGTTAGAGTGGAAGGTGGTAGTGGAGATGGGGAAGTTGACTTTGAAGCTAGTGCATGGACAGAATTGGCAGGACTTACTGATGGTGGATCTGGAGCGTGAAGGAACAGAGGAGGGCAAGTTAGGGAGCCTGCGCGTGCCGACTGTAGAGCTGGACCGCCTGTGTTTAAACACCCGTCTCGCTAAGTGTTAGCTGTGTGATCTTGGGCAGTTAACTCACTCTGAGTCTCAGCTTCCTTATATCTAAAATAGAGGTAACTGTTGTTCCTACACTACAGAGTTACTGTAATATTAAGAATTAAGTGGTAAAACACTTTAAACTGTGACTGACAGATGGTAACCATTAACCAAATGGTAGCGATTGTCAGTTTTATTCTTTTATTTCCCTAAGAATCAATATTGTTTCCTTCTGTAAATTCTCCATAGTTCTTGGTATTGTAGTTTCCACAATCTCTAGCTTTTGGTAATCTGCGAGGCTTACCAAAGACTCCAATTTCTGGAGAAACTGGAATCCAGTTTCTCTGACCCTGAGCTCTGATGGTGCAGGGTTCCAGTAAGTACGTTCTTTTTTCTTCCATAATGACTTTGAGGTTCAAGGAATACTATATATGTTGAGGTTAATTTGTCTGAAGCACGTGGGGACCTCTGTTGTTTGTTGTTTCATGAGGGAATCTAGCCTTGCTGCTCCGAGTATGGACCCCAGACCGTCAGCCTTAGCGTAGTCTGGGAGCTGGTTAGAAATACAGAATCTCAAGTTCTCCCTCAGACCTACTAATCAGACTCTGCATTTTAACCCCGTTTCTAGGTGGTTCACGTGCACTTCAAAAGTTAAGGAGCAAGGACTTCCCTAGTGGTCCAGTGGATAAGACTTCGCCTTCCAGTACAGGGGATATGGGTTTGCTCCCTGGTCAGCGAGCTAAGATCCCCCGTGCCTTGCTGACAAAAAACCAAAACATAAAGCAGAAGCAATATTGTAACAAATTAAATGAAGACTTTGGAAATGTCCCACATCAAAAAATCCTTAAGTTAAAAAAAAAAAGGAGTTAAGGAACATACTCTTGGGAGCCCATAGAACATTGCATGTGCTTGGATTTCTGCCACAAGCATGCAATCTCAAATAGCTTCCTCACCCAGATTCTATCAGTGTGATTTTAGAGTTCTTTGCACAGCTTTTCTGTGGCTGTAGTAGAAATCCCATGACCTAATTGGTTGATGCTGAGTTATTCCTTCTCCTCTGAAATAGGCACCCCACAGTTTGGCCATCATATGCTCCCAGTACAAAACCAGGGCAGGGATTTAAACAGGGAACTCAAACTGTCTATTGCATCAGGGTTCAGATGAATCTGAATAGGACTGAAACTAAAACCCAGCATCAGCTCAAGTATCCCTTCCCTCAAGAGTAGATGAAACGGGCTCAAATCACTCCTCTATGTCCTAGCTATGCCTTCTTGCCATCCAGATTTTTGAATTTTGCTCCATGCAGCTGGGGCTTCCCAGGTGGTTCAGTGGTGAAAAACCTNCCATGTAATTGACATTCTCTTGGCCATCTGGCACTCCCAGCTTCTGTGTTAGCTGGGTTGATTTAGTTTACGGATCAGTGTGCCCATCCTTGCATACTATCTTTCTACTCTGTGTCAACACAGATTAAAAACAAACAAACAGAAACACTCACACAAGACCTTCTGTGTGTAAGACAAATAACAACAGGTTTGGGGAAACGGAAAGGACTTACGTCACAAATGCGAACAGTTTAATGGTAAAATATTAGCAAATCCTTGCCTGAAAATACGCCTTGGACATTTTTACCATTCAGATCCAGCTTCCTGCCTCATCTTTTTGCTCTTCCCTCTCCCCCACCCCCCACTTACTTCTGTGCAATCTCAGAAAGAAAATTGGCGGAAGAAAAATGCCCCATTCTTTCCATTTTTAGTGCAATATAATTTAGTATTTAGGCTGCCTTTGTAACCCAGACACTGCTGAAGCTTTGAAAAGACTGCCTGTGATGCCAAGCAGTCAGAAATGGTGTGAACTCCTTCAGAAACACATGGGCTGAGCACAGGAGATGGGGGGCTTGTCCAAGGAAATTGGATGTTGTTGCCAAAGAAAGGATGGGTGCCTGCTGGGCAGCCACAAAGCAATAAATGTGCACTTGTGGGAAGAGTAGCCTTCTCTTCCCTTTGCGTTTCTGACGCATTGTCTTCTCTTCTTGGTTAGAGTGTTTATTCACTTGTGTTGTCACTGACTGGTGGTTATTAAGTCCCTAACAGGTACGAAACCCACCATTCAGGGATTTATATACTTTGACTTTAAAAATACGATGGCGTTAGCAAGATAAGTACTATTATTGTCACTGTACACTTGAAGACACCGTGCTTATGCAATTTACATGGTTGTTTCTGACGCATTGTCTTCTTTTCTTGGTTAGAGTGTTTATTCACTTGTGTTGTCACTGACTGGTGGTTATTAAGTCCCTAACAGGTACGAAACCCACCATTCAGGGATTTATATACTTTGACTTTAAAAATACGATGGCGTTAGCAAGATAAGTACTATTATTGTCACTGTACACTTGAAGACACCGTGCTTATGCAGTTTACACGGTTTAGCCCCAGCGACACAGCGAGTTAAGTAAGTGCCTATGTAAATTATTTACATCTGTCTTTCCTAGACTATGAGCTTTTAAGAAAGCAACATCCATATAGTCTTCATATGTGGCTTTGAAATGCTTGATCCTATGGTCTGTTGTAGCAGCTCAATCATTGTTTGGTTTGAACAAGTACTTTTGTTGCAGGAAGGCGGACCCCTTCCAGGGCCCGAAACCGAGCTCTTGTCTAACACTCGGAAATGAATTGTCCGAGGAGGCACATGTGCTGACAAAGCAAGAGATTTTATTGGGAAAGGGCACCCGGATGGAGAGCAGGAGGGTAAGGGAACCCAGGAGAACAGCTCTGCCGCGTGGCTCGCAGTCTCATGTTTTATGGTGATGGGATTAGTTTCCGGGTGGTCTTTGGCCAATCATTCTAATTCAGAGCCTTTCCTGGTGGCGCACGCCTTGCTCAGGCAAGATGGATGCTAGCGAGAGGGATTCTGGGAAGTGGACGGACTCACAGTGTCTCCTTTAGACCTTTCCCGAACTCTTCCAGTTCAGTCCAGTTCAGTTCAGTTCAGTCGCTCAGTCGCGTCCGACTCTTTGCAACCCCATGAATCACAGCACGCCAGGCCTCCCTGTCCATCACCAACTCCCGGAGTTCACTCAGACTGACGTCCGTCGAGTCCGTGATGCCATCCAGCCATCTCATCCTCGGTCGTCCCCTTCTCCTCCTGCCCCCAATCCCTCCCACCATCAGAGTCTTTTCCAATGAGTCAACTCTTCGCATGAGGTGGCCAAAGTACTGGAGTTTCAGCTTTAGCATCATTCCTTCCAAAGAAATCCCAGAGCTGATCTCCTTCAGAATGGACTGGTTGGATCTCCTTGCAGTCCAATGGACTCTCAAGAGTCTTCTCCAACACCATAGTTCAAAAGCATCGATTCTTCGGCACTCAGCTTTCTTCACAGTCCAACTTTCACATCCATACATGACCACAAGAAAAACCATAGCCTTGACTAGGCGGACCTTAGTCGGCAAAGTAATGTCTCTGCTTTTGAATATACTATCCAGGTTGGTCATAACTTTTCTTCCAAGGAGTAAGCGTCTTTTAATTTCATGGCTGCAGTCACCATCTGCAGTGATTTTGGAGCCCAAAAAAATAAAGTCTGACACTGTTTCCACTGTTTCCCCATCTATTTCCCATGAAGTGATGGGACCGGATGCCATGATCTTCGTTTTCTGAATGTTGAGCTTTAAGCCAACTTTTTCGCTCTCCTCCTTCACTTTCATCAAGAGGCTTTTTAGCTCCTCCTCACTTTCTGCCATAAGGGTGGTGTCATCAGCATATCTGAGGTTATTGATATTTCTCCCGGCAATCTTGATTCCAGCTTGTGTTTCTTCCAGTCCAGCGTTTCTCATGATGTACTCTGCATATAAGTTAAATAAGCAGGGAGACAATATACAGCCTTGACGTACTCCTTTTCCTATTTGGAACCAGTCTGTTGTTCCATGTCCAGTTCTAACTGTTGCTTCCTGACCTGCATACAGATTTCTCAAGAGGCAGGTTAGGTGGTCTGGTATTCCCATCTCTTTCAGAATTTTCCACAGTTTATTGTGATCCACACAGTCAAAGGCTTTGGCATAGTCAATAAAGCAGAAATAGATGTTTTTCTGGAACTCTCTTGCTTTTTCCATGATCCAGCGGATGTTGGCAATTTGATCTCTGGTTCCTCTGCCTGTTCTAAAACCAGCTTGAACATCAGGGAGTTCACGGTTCACATATTGCTGAAGCCTGGCTTGGAGAATTTTGAGCATTACTTTACTAGCGTGTGAGATGAGTGCAATTGTGCGGTAGTTTGAGCATTCTTTGGCATTGCCTTTCTTTGGAATTGGAATGAAAACTGACCTTTTCCAGTCCTGTGGCCACTGCTGAGTTTTCCAAATTTGCTGGCATGTTGAGTGCAGCACTTTCACAGCATCATCTTCCAGGATTTGAAACAGCTCAACTGGAATTCCATCACCTCCACTAGCTTTGTTCTTAGTGATGCTTTCTAAGGCCCACTTGACTTCACATTCCAGGATGTCTGGCTCTAGATGAGTGATCACATCCTCATGATTATCTGGGTCGTGAAGATCTTTTCTGTACAGTTTTTCTGTGTATTCTTGCCACCTCTTCTTAATATCTTCTGCTTCTGTTAGGTCCACACCATTTCATATTCCTTATCAGGATCTCGTGTCATAAAACGACTCATGCAAATGGTTACTATGGTACCTGGCCAGGGTGGGCAGTTTCAATCAGTGTGCTTCCCCTAACACTTTAAAGCACAAGAGATGAGAGGAAAACCTAGTTTCTTGGCTGTGAAATTAAAAATTCACACACACACATGTATATTTCATTGTAGAGATGAGAGAGAGGTAGGGGAGAAAAATCTTGAAAAGAACTCTTACTATTCAGGTAAGATCCCTTATCTCAGAGCAGTTTAACTCTCCCACCTCAAAGGGATTCAAATAAAGAATGAGGTATGGCTGCTTCCGTGAGCCGCTTTCCTACCAAGATTACTAACATCCTGGCTTGCTCATTTTGAGTTCACAGACCTTAATTATGTAGCACACAGCATGAATCATCCTGTCTGTTCCTACAGAGAATACCAATTTGTCTTGCAGACAGTGCAGCAAAGCCACCACAAGAAAACACGAGGGAGAAAGTACCATAGAGCCTCCCTGCCCACCAGGCGGGGAGGTTTCCTCTCTGAGGTGATAATGACCTGTCCTATGACCACCACTGGGAATGCAGAGCTCTGACACTTGATGGGTTTTGTTCTGTTTTGTTTTTCTTTTTTTTCGCCCTGTGTGGCATCTGGGATCTTAGTTCCTTGATCAGGGATCGAACCTATGCTCCCTGCTTTGGAAGCACGGGGTCCCAACCGCAGGACTATCAGGGAAGCTCCTAACACTGGATGGTTTTAATCACAGTCAATGGCCTTGCCTTTGTATAAGCCTGGACAAGTCATTTGCCCCCCAAGACCCCCAGGCATCTCATTTTAGACAAAAGGGTGTTTTGTTTTTTTTTAAGTGAGAATTCACTGTTTCCTTAGAACAGGCTCCAATGCAGCTGGCTTCATTGTGTGGGAATGCCATTTCCCCCACTACTTACTACCTTGGGCTGTTGTCCTATCTGTTTATTGACATGGGAACCAAAGCAGAAGGGAACACTTCACCCACCTGGAATTTAGTAGATCTGAAACCTCAGAGGCTCAGGGACAAAGCCAGGAAAAGTTATTCTCAGGAAGTGACCAAGTAAGACTCAAGAACTGTCACAGGCCTTATACCCAAAACCTGTTCTCCTCAGTTAAGACAGAGCAACAGGTTACTCACCCAGATCTCTGTGACACCCATGTCTCACTATCTAAAGCATGAGTTCTCTAAGTCAGGTTCAAACTTGAATGGATTGAGCAGCTATAAAAGGAAGCAGGCATCCTCCGTCCCTGAAACTCTGTTTACTTTCAGAGTACAGTAAGTCCTCTACATAGGAGTGAATTCCATTCTGAGAGCACATGTGTAAGTCCAGTTTGTTCGTAAATCCAACAAAGTTCACCTAGGTACCTAACTAACACAATCGGCTATATAGTACTGTGCTGTGATGGGTTTATAATACTTTTTCACATACATGATACATAAAAAACAAACAGAAAAAGGAAACATTTTTAATCTTGTACAGAACCTTGAAAAGTACAGTAGTATAGTATAGCAGTTGGCATACAGGGGCTGGTATCAAGTGAACAGGCAAGAAGAGTTACTTACTGGAGGAAAGAGAGAAGAGCTGAAAGACTGCCTGCAAGGGGAGATGAGGGCAAGCTGCAGTTCCACTCACACCAGACATTTATGAAACACATATTCAGTTCAGTGCAGTTCAGTCACTCAGTCGTGTCTGACTGCAACCCCATGAATCGCAGCACGCCAGGCCTCCCTGTCCATCACCATCTCCCGGAGTTCACTCAGACTCACGTCCATCGAGTCCGTGATGCCATCCAGCCATCTCATCCTCAGTCGTCCCCTTCTCCTCCTGCCCCCAATCCCTCCCAGCATCAGAGTCTTTTCCAATGAGTCAACTCTTCGCATGAGGTGGCCAACATTTATGAAGCACATATTAGCATCTGTGAAAGTTGACACCTTGAAGGTTCGCATGTAGGGAACTTACTGTATAGTCATGCTGGACAGGAGACAGCAGACAGCACAGTATCCCTGCCATTCATATTCTCCTTTGTCTGCCTCCCATGGCTCTCTGCTTCCTGGACCATCCTCCTCCTTGGCATCTTTTTGTTTCTTGCTTCCCCTACGCACTTTGGCTCTGCACCTTAGGCTCCAACATTTGGTTAGACCCCCTGATTGAGGTTCAGTTAGTTTACCCTCTGCATTTTCAGTCACTCTCCTAAATTTTCCCTGAGTGCTCCCCAGATCCTGACTTCCACCTCTCACCCGCTGATGACCATGGGCTTCCTATGCCCTCCATGACAGAACGGCACTGGTCATCACCAGAGGGCACTGTCATGGGCTGGAGGAGATCAAATAACCAGCCACAGTGAGGAGGGTGAGCATAGAACCTAACAAGAAGGATAGAGAAAAATGATTAACAAAAAGAGGAATAACGAAAAGCCCAGGTTGTGGTGTACAGTGTGGGGTTTTTGAAATGTTACTGATTCTAAGCTCATACTGTTTGCATGTGACAGGCCAGTAATCGAGAGACAAGCTGTTGGGATGAGGAACAGTGATTTTATTGAAAAAGTGAGCAAACCACAAAGATCGTGAACTCGTGTCCCAAAGAAACATCTTGTGCGAGTTAGAATTCAGGCTCCTTTTATACTAAAAAGGGAGAGAATAAAGTCAAACATTTCCTGGTTTCCATCAGCCTCCAAAGGTGATGTGTTCATTTTATCCTCCTCCTGGTCATTAACAGGTGGGCCTGGTCAAAGCTAAACAAAAGTATTTTAATGCTCATTACCTGAGAGGCAGGATTCACAGAGATGGGCCCGTACATACAACAGAATTTAAGCTTACAGGCAACATCCCTTTAGTGATTTACTTGTAGTGGGATACAAAGGGTCTTCCCTATTACAGAAAGGACCCTGAGGAAACTGGGAGACTGTTACACATTACATCATATTCCTCCTGTCTCGTCATTAGCCTCCTCATTTTTAACTGCAAAATCTAGTCAAGCTCTCAAGTCCTCTTTAACGCTGACATTCAGTCATTCTAGTGCCCATAGAAAGAATATATTTCTGAGGGTCTCACAGACATGATTTTATTGCAGCCCAGTGTGATAATTAATATTCACCATAATAACTCTGGGTCATCAAGGAAAATGACATTATGCCCAATGTACTTTTAAGGAAGACCTCATAAAGTTTAATATGTTTTAGAATGATTTTCTGTCAGCATGTTAAATGGAAAAAACGTATATTCTATTTGCTCCCACCCTGTTATGCTGAAAGGATGCAGTCTAGAATGATGACACTTTTTAGGATTCTGTAGAGTGCAGCATAATATATCTATACAGCACTTGATCAAGATAACTGCTTTATACTAAAGTGTTTACCAATAACAGGAAAATTTCCCAGATTAAACAGTTTAGATGGATTGCCACGGAGGCAATCAGGTTTGCTTTACCATTAACACATATTTTAAGTTTCAACACATTAATTTCATGTCATATTGTTTTTCTTCTACAAGATAGACCCATCTGGGTTGACCTTTTCTCTGACTAATTTATATATTGATTTTATCGCTTACTTCAGGAAGGAGAATTTCCCTTTGATGACTTAAATGCCACGGAGGCAATCAGGTTTGCTTTACCATTAACACATATTTTAAGTTTCAACACATTAATTTCATGTCATATTGTTTTTCTTCTACAAGATAGACCCATCTGGGTTGACCTTTTCTCTGACTAATTTATATATTGATTTTATCGCTTACTTCAGGAAGGAGAATTTCCCTTTGATGACTTAAACGTTTTTTTTCCTTTCCTTTTTCACATTCTTCTCCCATTTAAGTCCTTACAGAGTATTGAGCAGAGTTCCCTGTGCTATACAGCAGGTCCTTGTTGGTTATCTGTTTTAAACAGAGCAGTGTTCTGTTTGGATGTTGATATTCTTTGAAGCGTTTTGACTGTTGTTGCATTATTGACAGAAAAGCTTAAAATACTCAGATCACAGCTTAGAATGTTCACTCATTTGCCATCAAGTCATTAGTCTCTCAGTGCTGTGTGCTGGAAATATTGCTTTGGAGTGACTGGTGTGAATGACTTGGTTCTTCAGTTTTTAAGTATTTCAGGGAGAGAGCCCTGCAGTCACGATGTTGTAGCTATGTATTCTGGGAAACAAACTCACTGAGAAGGGCAATGCAGATAGCGGAGTGCAGTTTATTACACTGGCGGGCCCAAGGCAGAGTCTCCTCTTAGCCAAGGACCCCAACCAGCATTTGTGAAAATCTTTTATACCCCATGTGCACGTGTCTGAACCCACCACTCCAAATTCCTTGAGACTTACATACACCAAGGAAAATACAATCCCAATAACCCCATCATTCACGTGCTATGTGTTCATGTTCTCAAACAGTCAAACAATTAGCCAAAAATCAATAAACCCGAGGTTACACTCTGATAGATACAGAAAAATTTATGGCCTGTCTGGAGGAAGGGGTGATTAGTGTATGTTTTCTCTTAGGTGATGAGTAACCTAGATACGATCTTCAAGTTTCCCCTGTCTGGAGGGGGTCTTATCCTTCTGTTGTTGTTTTCATAGGCACTAAACACAGAGTTCAGAGTCCATTGGAAAGGTGGCCAAGCATGATCAGCATGAACAGGCCTAAGATGGAGTCCAGGCCCTATGAATTCCTTCTTCAACTAGAGAGGGATTTGAGACAGTTTTTACCTTTCAAAGTTGTTCCTCTGGGCTTCTCTGCAAACTTACCCCTGATCAGAGTCACAACCTGTCACCCCTTCAACTGTGACCAGTGTTAATGGTCACAATCTTTAGCTTTTACATCTCTTTGCAAAAAACGCTGAAAGATGTTTTAGCTTTTTATCTCAATCTTTAAGAATGCAGTCTCTCAAATAAAATATGGTGGTGATCAATGCATGAAGTTGTGTTGTGGCTACCTGAATATTACAGAACCAGTGATTTTCTTATGGGCTCCCATAATATTTAAGGGCAACCCTGGTGGTTCAGTGGTAAAGAATCCACTTGCCGATACAGGAGTTGCAGGTTTTGTCCCTGGGTCAGGAAGATCCCCTGGAGAAGGAAATGGCAATCCACGTCATTACTCTTGTCTCCGAAATGCTATGGACAGAGGAGCCTGTAAGACCCCAGTCCACAGGGTCACAAAAGAGTCAGACATGACTTAGCTAATAAACTATGACAACAAAATTTTTAGTCTCAAGAGACTAAATATATGAAATTCTAAATTGGTCTCCAGATTTGTTCTCCACAGATAAGCAAACATGATACAATAGAAGCAAGAAGATATTCTTTTAGTATAAATAATTGGCGATGGTATTTTCCTTCCAGGAAAGGTGAAAGCAGCCTTTTCCTGCCAGCCAGAATATGCCCCTCTCTCAGCACTGTGTCACTTCAGCAAGTCGCTTAACCTTCATGATCCTTCATTATCCTGAGGTGTAAAATGAGGTATAAACTCGGTGACCTCTGATGGCCATTGGGCTCTTTCACTCTCTGCATCGCTAGTGAGCCACAAGATGAAGGTCACTCTTCTTTTGCCAAATGTTGCTAATTGGATTGCAGGGGATCAGTGTAGAGTGATGGAGGTACCCTTGGGTAGTTATGGTAGTTAATGTTTAGTGCCTGGACAATTCTGCAAGGTCTTGAGGGTCCAGAAGCTGAAAGGTCCTTCAATCCATCTGAAAGAGCCTCAGGAGCTCAGTGGAACAGTTGGAGTACATGCACTATTTAGTCAGAAGGTTTATTTTAAAAAGGGTCTGCCTAGTATTCTCAAAGGCTTCTGAGACTCCAGAAATATATTTGCATATATATTATTGATTGGAGTGTAAATTCTCTCTTTGATTTTGTAAGGAGTAACTGTTCAGCTTTTTGAGAGCTTATTTGCTGTCCTGTTTGCCTTGGTAAAAATGTACAAAACGTATTAAAAAAAGCAATGGAATCAGGAAAAGAGGAACAAAGAACATATGTATTGCTCTACAATAGGAAACGTACAGTCAAAAGTATGATTTGAAAGAACATACTCCAAAATACTCCAGATGAGGTTATATCATATGATCTTTAATTTTGAACAAGAGCATAAGATATTAATAGTGTTTGCATTGGACTGGTAAAATTATTGGTGATTTCTATATTTTTTATTTTCATATTATTCAAAAAGCATGTATAATTTTTATAGACTGGAAAGTTGAATGTATGGGGAATAGAGCATTTCCTTGCTGCTGCTGCTGCTAAGGCGCTTCAGTCGTGTCCGACTCTGTGTGACCCCATAGACGGCAGCCCACAAGGCTCCTCCATCCCTGGGATTCTCCAGGCAAGAACACTGGAGTGGGTTGCCATTTCCTTCTCCAATGCAGGAAAGTGAAAAGTGAAAGTGAAGTCACTCAGTCATGTCTGATTCGTAGCGACCCCATGGACTGCAGCCCACCAGGCCCCTCTGCCCAGGGGGTTTTCCAGGCAAGAGTGCTCGAGTGGGTTGCCATTGCCTTCTCCAGAACATTCCCTTAGGTTTGTTCTATGTACTTAAGGGTGTATTTTGTCCAAGTTGCATCACTGTCGAGTGATGTGACCATTTTCTATTTTAGGATTAATAAAGAGCGCATTTTAAAACTTACTTCAAAACATTGAGGATTCTGTTTTGACCTAACAATAATAGACTACAAATGTATTCCTGAACAACTTGTAAACACTTCCACTTTCACTCTTCATGTTGACTCTTTTAACATCTTTATGGCAACATGATGTTAGAATCCCTCCAGCTGGTAAGAGGCTTATTAGCAAGGAGAGCCTTCACTGTGCCCCTCCAGTCTCCTAGATTGCTCATTTTGGGACATATACTCTGGTCAAATGCTATCAGTTGTATTTTACTCGATCCAATAAACAATTCTAGTTTCAATTGACTCTGAGAAATTGACTCTGAGAAATGAATATCTCAGTCATTTCTTCTGAAGTTTACCACCCCGATTGCTTAAACTACAAGCCATTTTTGCATCTGTACTAGGTCTAACATCTACTGTTGCCTTCACAGGTAAGATTGAATAGTATGTTGCAGAGAATGTAACTGAAGGTAAAGGAAGCTTGCATGTCAGCTTCCCCGACACCCAGGGCTGGAGTTCTACAGTGCACATGTGTATCTTCTTTGCGTCTGTTTCTCTGTGGCTATCACTGAGATGAGTTGAGAGTTTCATCTCTACATCCATCTGTCAGGGACATTGAGAGAGTTACTCCGTCACCTCCTTTGTGCCTTGGTTACCTTCTCTTTAGAGAAGAGTCGTGGGGAGAATATATTACCTACCCCATAGGGTTGATGAGAGCATTTATGCACATTCCCACATAAAGCCTTCAGGACATGGCATTTCTTTGGCACCAAAGAAGTACTTAGCTATTAGCTACTACCATTATTATTGTTGTAAAAAGGTTGAGCTGTAAATACATCAAATCTTCACCTTATAGGTGCTGCCTTCTTGATATATTGCATTATTTTTTTAAAGGTTTTTATTAAATTTGTTGCAGCATTGCTTCTGTTTTATGCCTTGGTTTTTTGGCCATGAGGCATGTGGGATCTTAATTCCTCAATCAGTGATTGGACCGGCACCCCTGGATTGGAATGTGAAGTCTTAACCCTGGGATCACCAGGGAGGCCCCAATGTGTTGCATTCTAATCCTGAAAACCCATAACTCTTTGGGCATTAACATAGATACATGTTGGGGGCGACAACATCTACTCCAATCCGGCGCCTCGCCCATGACAAGGATCTGGGTGAAGGTTCCCCGCCCATGACAAGGATCTGGGTGAAGCCCATGACAAGGATCTGGGTGAAGCCCATGACAAGGATCTGGGTGAAGCCCATGACAAGGATCTGGGTGAAGGTTCACAATCCCAAGGAGGAATGAGAACCAGGGGAATTTCCGGAAATACCCCGACTATACCCTCTGCGTGCCAGCTTTCAGTTTGTGTACTTTTCTGTTTCGTTTTACTGTCCTTTCTGGGAATGAGTGTACAGCCTGTGGCCTCCAAAGACCCAATGTATGGTATTTTCCAAGCAATGTTCACCCATGTAATCACAAAACACATCCTTGGAGAGACAAAAAACATCACATATCTCGTAGGAAGCCCCGACCCTAGATTTGCACTTTTTAAAGGACTTCAGCTGCAAATTATATTCAGTAGTAAGAGTAAATTTCAGTGCCAGACTGCTATTCCTCATCCCCTGCCCATGGTGTACCTGGGAGTGCATTAGTTTTAAAAATATAACAATGATTTCTTAAATTAATAGTTCAACTAGGTTTACAGTTCAGAATCAGTAGGAGTAAGAAATTGTATGGAAACTGTAAATAAGATTGACCGCCACATGACCTATTTCAAAGGAGCCACAGTGTTTGTGTGTGAGTGAGGTAATAGACCTGCTAGACAATAGATGAAGCTATAAGCACCAATCATAATAGGGAGACTGAGGTTTAAAGAATCGCATGAATAATTTTGGCAACATAACCTTTCTACAGTTAATGGTTTGTGGAAAACTTGGTAACAGCAAGCGAGGCACCTGTGGGCCTTCAGGGGTTATAACAATTCTTGTCAGGCCTCAAAAGGCAAGAAGATGATGTATGGTGATTTTTCATGGAAAACATCCCCTGTGAAAACATACTGACCTTTTTAACGGTGATTATGGAAACCTCCCCTGTGAGAACGTACTGACCATTTTAACCACACTGTTATGTACTAATCCCTCATTTGTAATGATTATTGTTCCATGACCTGATGCACAAACCTGACCTATATAATCTGATACCTTGCAAAAATAAAATTGGCATTCTTTCCTGAGCCTGCATCCAAGGCCTGAGTCTGAGTGTCCATTTCTTTCTTCACTTCTCTCTCCACTTTTTTCTCCACTTCTTTCTCCACTACGCCGACGTTGCCCATCCCGAGGGTATCCCTGGATCCTGCGGAGGCTGGACCCCCGNTGACCTATATAATCTGATACCTTGCAAAAATAAAATTGGCATTCTTTCCTGAGCCTGCATCCAAGGCCTGAGTCTGAGTGTCCATTTCTTTCTTCACTTCTCTCTCCACTTTTTTCTCCACCTCTTTCTCCACTACGCCGACGTTGCCCATCCCGAGGGTATCCCTGGATCCTGCGGAGGCTGGACCCCCGTAAGGATGAATGATTAATTTTACAAATACTTTTCAGCCTCTATGACTCCAGGATCTCAGTTCCAAGTAAAACTAAGTCTAACTGCTCCTGTGTAGCACAGATCATGCCCAGGAGAGGGGAACCAAGCCTGCAAAATCCTCATGAAGTTGAGGGGGGAGAGGCATCTGCAGGAAGACCAACCAAATCATTCTATGAATCAGTGCAACGAGATCACTGTTGAATGCTATGTGGCCCAGCTGATTTCCCCAGCACAGCTACCCTGCAGCCCTAGAGCCGGGGCATGATACCATCGCTGCCCCTACTTCTTAGCTTTGCCTGTTTAATTTGGATTTAAACCTGGTGTCCGTGTGGTTGGTTAATCCTAGGATGTGTACTCACGTCCTGGATGCCAGAGAAGCTGCTTCCCAGGTAGCTCAGCTGGTAAGGAATCTGCCTGCAATGCAGGAGACCACAGTTCAATTCCTGAGTCAGGAAGACCACCGGGAGAAGGGATAGGCTACTCACTCCAGTATTCTTGGGTTTCCCTTGTGGCTCAGATGGTAAAGAATCCACCTGCAGTGTGGGAGACCAGGGTTGAAAAGATCCCCCGGAGGAAGGCATGGCAACCCACTCCAGTATTCTTGAATGGAGAATCCCCATGGACAGAGGTGTCTGGGAGGCTACAGACCATGGGGTCACAAAGAGTGGGACACAGCTGAGTGACTTTCACTTTCACTTCACACCAGTGCTCACAAGGTACAGGATTCTCCAAACATGTGAAAATGGTTCTGATGCTGAGTGGTCACTCACACACAGTCAAAAAGTTGACATCTCCACATTCATAGAAATTTTTGAATGGATTATCTCCTTTATTCTACTAATGTGAAATATATATATAATATATGTATATTGTCATTATTATTGTTAAAGTCTCAAATGCTGTATATCTGGAAAATGCCAAAGGTTGAATTTAGTATGTTAAAAGCTATGAGCTTTCAGCAAGAACTGACTGCTGGTCCATGAACATAAGTGACAGAGATTGCAAATGAATTCTTTTTAGAGGGTGTGTAAGAGAAGCCCTTCCAGCTTGGTAAGGCTGTCACACTGTTTGTTAAGTTACCTATGTTGGGTATATCAAGAAATCATCTGTCCACAGTTGAAAACTGGAGGTGTTTGTTTTAATGTACACAGTGGATTTCTTCCTAATTGAGCCAGTTCATTCATGTTTGCTACAGTTCCCCAAATTCCCAGGCCTTGTCATATATTCACATCATCTAAAACCCTGCAAGCACTTAGAAATAGACTTTCCCTTTGTGGTACCATGTTTTGATTCTTTTTCGAGCTTTGAAAATTATAACAGTAGTACATGCATGTTGTATAATGTCAAACAGTACATTATTATATATATCATTATATATATATATATATATATACATACATACATAAATGTGCATAACAAAGCTGAGACTTCCCTGGCCATCCAGTGGGTAAGACTCCTAGCTCCCAATGCAGGGGGCCCGAGTTCCATCCCTGGTCAGGGAACTAGGTCCCATATGCCACCAATAAAGATCCCACATGATGCAAGTAAAGATCCCAGGTGCTGCAACTAAGACCTGGTACAGCCAAATGAAAAACTAAATAAAACCAAACATTTTTTAAAATAGCTACAAAAATATGTACAAGCTAATCCTCTCCCTGACACTTTACCCATCCCTTTGAGGTAACCAGTGTTAACAGCATGCTATGTGCTAGCCCTTCTTCATACATAATCTTTCAAACACATTTGCTTTCTTTATGCCTTTGCTTGCTTTTACTGACATGGAATTCTACTATACTCAGTCAACAAATTGTTTTTCCTTTAAGGTTTTACTGTGGAAAATCAAACATATATAGGCACAGAGAGGATACTATCACAGTTCAGTTGGTAAAGAATCTGCCTGAAATGCAGGAGACCCTGGTTCAGTTCCTGGGTTGGGAAGATCCTCTGGAGAAGGGATAGGCTACCCATTCCAGTATTCTTGGGCTTCCCTTGTGGCTCAGCTGATAAAGAATTTGCCTGCAATGCAGGAGACTTGGGTTCAGTCCCTGGGTTGGGAAGATCCCCTGGAGAAGGGAAAGGCTACCCACTCCAGTATTCTGGCCTGGAGAATTCTAGACTCTATATACCATGGGGTTTCAAAGAGCCGGAGACAACTGAGCAACTTTCACTCACACTTTCATGTACCCAACACAGAGCTTTAACAATTATCAGTTCAAGCTCAATCTTGGTTTAAACTCTACCTTCAGTTCTCCACACTCCTGCATATCTTGGATGATTTTTATTTTAATATGTAGAATTATGCTCCCCCCCACCTTTATGTAAAAATTTCAAACCTATAAAAAGTGTTGGCAGGCTAGTATAATGAACATTCCATCTGTTCATCATCTGGATTTCCCAGTTGTTTTTCATCCTAGACAGGCTTCCCTGTAGCTCGGTTGGTAAAGAAACCATCTGCAATGCAGGAGACCCTGGTCTGATTCCTGGGTTGGGAAGATCTGCTGGAGAAGGGATAGGCTACCCGCTCCAGTATTCTTGGGCTTCCCTTGTGGTTCAGCTGGTAATGAATCCACCTGCAATGCAGGAGACCTGGGTTCAAATCCCTGGATTGGGAAGATCCCCTGGAGAAGTGAAAGGCTACCCACTCCAGTATTCTGTCCTAGAAAATTCGCAGAGTCGGACACGACTGAGCAACTTACTTTCAGCCTAGACAATATTTTATGGAGTTCTCTATATTTAGACATAACTTTATCCTTTCCTTCCCTAATTTCTTGATGCACACACACACATATATATTACTTTGTATAATTACTCATTTTTATAGAATACCACTGATATGCAGAAGCAGGAGTTGGCTGAGATGCTTAAAGCAAGGTGACCAAGTTCACTCAAACAGAAGGATTGAACCAAAACAGTTGCCAAAGGGGGAAACAAGGAAAGATACTGTGTAACAGTGGTTAAGGGAAGGCACTCTCTCATGCTTAGCTGGGGGAACTCCAAAAATCTCTTCTGCTAAAGTTGCTTGCAGACACCTAGTTTTGGCTCCAGACAGCTGACTATACGAAGCAGACTCACCCTCCCAGGGAAGAGAGGATCCCTGAAACACGAGGTCTTGGTCCAGCTCAGGAGAGCCAATGGCCAATTGCTGGCCGCTTTCCTTTAATAAACTGTTGGAACAGTAAGTCATTCCAAGCCAACTATTTTTAGATTGTTCCAACTGCCTTTTGAATTGGGCAAAGTTTATCACTAATACTGCAATTTTTGTCAGTTCTCCTTGTATTTCTAATTGCACTTTATATACTTTTTCAAAATATTATTAGGCACATCAAACTTCACAGTTACAGCTTCCTTGTATATTTCAGTTTTTATAAAAGAGAAACCATCCAGTTTGATCCTGACTAATAACAAGCAGCTGGAGAAGGAAATGGTAAGCCATCCACTCCAGTACTCTTGCCTGGGAAATCCTATGGACAGAGAAGCCTGGCAGGTTACAGTCCATGGGGTCACAAGAGTTACACACGACTCAGCAACTAAACCAACACCACCAGTAACAAGTAGCATGTGTGTGCATGCTAAGTCACTTCAATCGTGTCAGTATCTTTGGGTCCCTATTAGCTATAGCCTGCCAGGCTCCTCTGTCCATGGGATTCTCCAGGCAAGAATACTGGAGTGGGTTGCCATCCCCTCCTCCAGGGTATCTTCCCCACCTGGGGATTTAACCCATATCTCTTATGTCTCCTGCACAAGTAGTATATATATTACCTAAGTTTNAGCCTGCCAGGCTCCTCTGTCCATGGGATTCTCCAGGCAAGAATACTGGAGTGGGTTGCCATCCCCTCCTCCAGGGTATCTTCCCCACCTGGGGATTTAACCCATATCTCTTATGTCTCCTGCACAAGTAGTATATATATTACCTAAGTTTCTTTGAGCATTTCTCACTCAACACCCTGCAGCAGCAGGAAGCAAGCCTTCTAGGTCTGAGAAAATTTGAATACCAGCTCTTTCTCTCCAGTTACATTTTCCTATCTTGGACAATGATGCAATATACCATGGACTAAGCCCCACTTAGCTGGTGTTTAGATCTCCTTTCCAGATTCAGATATGAAGGGGATAATGGTGTTTGTAGTTTTTGACTTGAAATCTACATCAACTAACATTAACAATATCCATCCACAACACATTTTTGTTTGCATTTCCCTGATAAACTGGTAGCCATTGTAGTAGGTTTAATGTATCCTTTCATTCACATTTGTTTGCTTTAACTTTGTATTTGTTACTTGTTGTTGTACAACAAATAACCCAAACTGTAGTGGCTTAAACAATAACCATTTATTATGTTACAGTTTCAGTGTGTCGGTAATTCAGGAGTGGCTTAGTTGCAGCTGTTCGGACTCAAGGTCTCATGGGGTTATAGTTAAACTGTCCCCCAGGGCTGCAGTAATTTGAAAGCTAGCCCGAGGCTGGAGAATTTGCTTTCTTTTCTTTTTTTTTTTAATATAAATTTATTTATTTTAATTGGAGGTTAATTACTTTACAATATTGTATTGGTTTTGCCATACATCAACATGAATCCGCCACAGGTACACACGTGTTCCCCATCCTGAACCCCCACCCTCCTCCCTCCCCGTACTATCCCTCTGGGTCATCCCAGTGCACCAGCCCCAAGCATCCAGTATCATGCATCGACCCTGGGCTGGCAATTCATTTCATATATGATATTATACATGTTTCAATGCCATTCTCCCAAATCATCCCACCCTCTCCCTCTAATACAGTATAACGCATATATATGGAATTTAGAAAGATGGTAACAATAACCCTATATACGAGACAGCAAAAGAATTTGCTTTCAAGATGATTCTCTCATGCCTCCATGACAAGTCAGGACTGGTTGCCAGCAGGATGCCTCATTTTCTCATCATGGGACTCCTCCACAGAAGTGCTTAAGTGTGCCCTCTTGACATGGTCACCAATATCTAGTTCTTCTCTCCTTCCTGGACACAAAACTAACTACATTTCAGGCAAGTATCCCTTCCCCATCCCTCATCAGTTGTAACCTTGTGACTACCCAATGGAACGTCAGCCCAGGCCATGAAATGGTCAACACCCTCAACCCCATGCTCACTCTCTTTCCTCCTCTGTATGGCTAGAAGTGAAGGTCTCCAAAATGCTTGGGAAAAGCCCAAATTCCCGAGGAGAGCCATCCAGCCAGAAGCTGTGCCCTGGACTCTGGGTCTAGTGCAGATCTAGACCTAAACCTCTGCTGTGCTAAGCTTCAGGGATTTGACTACAGCAACTACTTTCTTATTTCCTTATTCAGACTAACACAGAACAGTATGTATGTGTATGCTAAGTTGCTTCAGTCGTGTTTCTTTGTGACCCCACAGACTGTAGTCTGCCAGGCTTCTCTGTTCATGGGATTATCATTGGAACGTCAGCCCAGGCCATGAAATGGTCAACACCCTCATCCCCATGCTCACTCTTTCCTCCTCTGTATGGCTAGAAGTGAAGGTCTCCAAAATGCTTGGGAAAAGCCCAAATTCCTGAGGAGAGCCATCCAGCCAGAAGACGTGCCCTGGACTTTGGGTCTAGTGCAGATCTAGACCTAAACCTCTGCTGTGCTAAGCTTCAGGGATTTGACTACAGCAACTACTTTCTTATTTCCTTATTCAGACTAACACAGAACAGTATGTGTGTGTATGCTAAGTTGCTTCAGTCGTGTTTCTTTGTGACCCCACAGACTGTAGTCTGCCAGGCTTCTCTGTTCATGGGATTCTCCAAGCAAGAATACTGGAGTGGTTTCCATGCCCCCTTCTAGGGGATCTTCCCAGCTCAGGAACTGAACCCACGTCTCTTGTGTCTCCTGTATTGGTAGGCAGGTTGTTTACCGCTAGCGCCACCTGCGACGCCCACAGTGGAGTACAGTTACCTTCACTTTTCAAGTGTTCTTTACATTTCTCTAATGTTGTACGGAAAGCGTGTTTTAATCCATGCTACTTAAGAGGAGGACTCTGTAAAGTTTCAGGTTTCCTTCCTTTTTAAAAGCTCAAAAGAGGCTCAATGATACAAATATATCAATAAATAAGATAAAACTGTATTTTAAATATCTATGTAAGGAAATAGAGGCTAACAAAAAGTAAGACTGGGAACTCGGATGCCAGATGGTTTCAATAAAAATACTGAACATATTTAGGAAAAAATGTGTCAAAATATATGAAGGATATAGCTAATAATCTAAATTCTATTGTTACATTTTGTGTCAGATCAGGTAGCTTTTTTCTTTTGCTGCCCAACACACAAATATGACTTTCAAAAAAATCTCAATGATACAGTTTATATGAACTTCACACTTAAACTGTTAGACTCATTGGTGCATATAATAATCATGGCACAAAAATGAATTTGTATGCTGGTATTATTCACAGAAATTCAAAAAGGATATTAAACCAGAGTACAGTTACCTTCACTTTTCAAGTGTTCTTTACATTTCTCTAATGTTGTACGGAAAGCGTGTTTTAATCCATGCTACTTAAGAGGAGGACTCTGTAAAGTTTCAGGTTTCCTTCCTTTTTAAAAGCTCAAAAGAGGCTCAATGATACAAATATATCAATAAATAAGATAAAACTGTATTTTAAATATCTATGTAAGGAAATAGAGGCTAACAAAAAATAAGGCTGGGAACTCGGATGCCAGATGGTTTCAATAAAAATACTGAACATATTTAGGAAAAAATGTGTCAAAATATATGAAGGATATAGCTAATAATCTAAATTATATTGTTACATTTTGTGTCAGATCATGTAGCTTTTTTCTTTTGCTGCCCAACACACAAATATGACTTTCAAAAAAATCTCAATGATACAGTTTATATGAACTTCACACTTAATCTGTTAGACTCATTGGTGCATATAATAATCATGGCACAAGAATGAATTTGTATGCTGGTATTATTCACAGAAATTCAAAAAGGATATTAAACCTTTGACAGATTTGACAGATCTGGGCCAACAGGTAAATCTTTATTGAAAGAAAACTTTATTTTAAGAAATGGGAAGCACAAGGGGAATGGTAATTATGTCCCTCAAGCATCAGTGCCTCAGAAAAAAGAACACAGAAAATTGTTTTCCATCATTTTAGCACAACCAATTCAATACTCTCAAAAAGAAGTCATCTTCTCCTTCTAACCCTGTGAAAGTGCTCTGCTGCTGCTGCTGCTGCTAAGTCGTTTCAGTCGTGTTCGACTCTGTGCGACCCCATATACGGCAGCCCACCAGGCTCTGCTGTCCCTGGGATTCTCCAAGCAAGAACACTGGAGTGGGTTGCCATTTCCTTCTCCAGTGCATGAAAGTGAAAAGTGAAAGTGAAGTCACTGAGTCGTGTCCGACTCTCAGTGACCCCATCGAATGCAGCCTACCAGGCTCCTCTGTCCATGGGATTTTCCAGGCAAGAGTATTGGAGTGGGGTGCCATTGCCTTCTCCGGTGAAAGTGCTCAGGGAGCTGTAATACTGCCTCAGAAAGAATCTGCTTCTGCGAATTTTCACTCACCCTGATATACACTGAGAGCTTCACAGGCAAAATCATTAAGTAAAGCGAGAAATCTGTCTTTAAACAATGCAAATTTAAATTTCATTTTCAAGTGTTTAATATTTTTTCAAAATATTTTAGAACTAAAAATTAGTCAGTTCTTTTCTAAGTCAGGCACCTTTTTTCAAAAACAAAGTTTTCTCCTACTGACTTACTTTTATCATATAATAGTTGAATTTGATAACATTTACTTAAGCTATACAAGCATAATATTAATAATAAACACCTGTGGGTCCAGTATTCATGTTATGAACTAAGACCTTCCCAGGCACCGCTGAAGTTACCTATGTGATTTTTCAGCCTCCCACTTCTTGCCGCCCTCACCAGTATCCTGAAAAGTTACTGTATCCTGTATCAAGATACTGTAACCAGTATCCTGAAATCTTTACAGTTTTTCATGTACACATAGATCTTTAAGCATGATGCTGTTCACCTTTACTTGTTTTTGAGCCTTAAACAATGTTATAATACTTAATATAAAGTGAAAGTGAAGTCGCTCAGTTGTGTCCGACTCTTTGAGACCCTGTGGACTGCAGCCTACCAGGCTCCTCTATCCATGGGATTCTTCAGGTGAGAATAATGGAGTGGGTTGCCATTTCCTTCTCCAAATACTTAATATGATACTCTGTAATTTGATTTACATTTGCTCATCAGTTTAAGTTGAATACTTATTGCTGATTCACTCACTTTATCTCATTTAGCTGCAAAATGTTCATTTTCACTATTTTATGTGACTATTCTATAACAATTTTTTTTTCATACTCTTGTTGGTGGATATCTGGATTATTTCCAATGTTTTGAAATATCAAACCCTTGGGTCTTTTTTTTGTTTAAATTGAAGTAGAGTTGATTTATGTTTCAGATGTATAGTCATATATATATATATATGTATTCTTTTTCAGGTAGCTTTCTATTATAGATTATTACAAGATATTGAATATAGTTTCCCATGTTATACAGTAGGTGCTTGTTTATCTGTTTTATATACAGTAGTATGTACCATTAATTGGAGAAAGCAGTGGCAAACCACTCCAGTACTCTTGCCTGGAAAATCCCATGGACGGAGGAGCCTGGTGGGCTGCAGTGCATGGGGTCGCTGGGAGTCGAGCACAACTGAGTGACTTCACTTTCACTTTTCACTTCCATGCATTGGAGAAGGAAATGGCAACCCACTCCAGTGTTCTTG
>SJYX01016333.1:66268-101823 GCA_006410675.1 Oreotragus oreotragus | reverse complement strand
TTGGAAGGAAAGTTATGAAAGACAGTAGGAAGGGTGAAATCATGTTTAGAATCAAACCCCATTCCCGCCAGAGACGCTCAGAGAGCTCAAAAAACACCTTGCGTGCGCCAGGACCCGGGGACCCCACAGAGACTGAGACGGACTGCGTCTGAGTGTCTCCTGCGGAGGTGCCAGCTGGTGGCGGTCTGCTGCAGGGACAGAGGCTCTGGGTGCAGCTGGCTTGGGTGTGGCATAGGAGCTCTTTTGTGGTCGCCATTAACCCGACCACAGGGCTGCCAGAACTTACAGAGGACTGGGAAATAGACTCTCGGAGGGCACAACGGAAACCTTGTGCGCACCAGGACCCAGGAGAAAGGAGCAGTGACCCCACAGGAGGCTGCCCCGGACTTGCCTGTGGGTGTCTGGGAGTCTCAGGTGGAGGCGTGGGTCGGCGGTGGCCAGCTGCAGGGTTGGCAGCACTGGGTGTAGCGGTACATGCCTGGGATCTTTTGAGGGAGGTCACCATTGTCTTCATTACCTCCACCAAGGTACTTCAGAGAGGAACTAACGCAGAGGATATGGGGGAAAGCCTATCCCAGGAAGACCCCATGAGGGCCTGCTGTTACATCACCGTTTGAACGAGTTCCAGCCATATTCTTAATTGATTGTGAGAACAATTGAAAATCTTTTTCCTCTGTCAGTGAACCATACAATCTTTCTATTTCTCTTTTTGACCAAGAAAGAGACCAAAGTCCTCCAAGGGTGTGTATCCATACAAGAGCTTCCCTCTCTTTATAAAGCTTCTTACTAAATACAATTATAGCTTTTATGAGTATGTATACATTTCACTACAAATTGTTGTTGCTTTAATTCTAACATGATGGATTTCTTTTTAGAAGAGACCTATCTCTTTGTTTTCTTACAACATTCCTCATTTTTCCGACTTTGCACTTCTACAAAATGCCTTATTTAAATATTTGGCCAGAGAGTAATAATGTTTAACCCTTATGAAACTTCTCTGGGTCATAGTTCAGTGCCTGAGATACCAGAAGTAGCAAGTCGAGGTTTACAACTGGGTGGTGTAATTCCCTAGAGACTGTGGGTTCCTTTGTCTCAAGGCAGGGCAAGCTGAATCAATATGCTGAAAACTTCTTCAATCAGCTTGAAACCTTGGCAGAAGATGACCACAGAAGTAGCCCAAAGAACTTAGGCCCCATATTTTAAAAATCTTTATGTGACAACTAAATTTCCAAAACAGTTTTCCATCTGATCGCATCCTCTGACATCCTCCTTTGAAGAACCGAAAAAATGTAGTGCTATCTTTTGTCTTCCTGACCTCCTGAAGTATTGGGATAAAAGCCTGAAAGCTTTGTGTCTGAAAGAGTTAAAACAATCTGCATGGCAGAACATCAAATCCCACCACTTCTCCCTGCCAAATGAAAAAAAAAAAAAAAATCAAAGCAAGCAGTAAGAAGGAAAGAAAAAGGGGAACTTCAGTGTTAGTAAATCAATCAGTTCCTAGACACTAATCTTCTTAAATCCATCTCTGAAGGTGGGGAGGGCCCTCTTTGGGTTTTCCATGAAACTGATACCAAGGACTCTCAACCCTCTTTGATTAATGGTCCACATTTACTATCTATCTGGATTTCAGAAACATCCCATGGAAATGATCCACTAGCATAATTATACTGAGTACTTAGTAATTTTATCCTTTACTCATTAATATTAATTAGTGCTTGGAGGGGAAAGAGGACAGAGAAAGACTTCTCCTATCCAAGCTAATTAACTTTGTCTAGCTTCTATGAAAGTGAGAAAGCACTTTATTAAAAACCATGAGACAAGCACTCAAGGGACTTTTATTTTCTGCTTAGGCTAAGTTGTGATAACATTTGGATCTGAAAGCATCCTAGAATTGCCAATGAGAATAAAAGGATCATTACTGGAGAGCACAGTCTCCAGCTTGGTTTCCAAGGCACCCACTCAGTTGGTGGTAACATAGATTTGATGTTTTCGTGCTATTTTGGGAAATGAAAGGTGATTTCCCAGCCTCCTATACGTGACATGATAATACTCCAAGTGACCAGGAAAAGTAAGTGAATAGAGGTAGTTGTTCCTTCTTTTTTAGTAACATGGATTGATACATTATCAGTACTCAAGCAGTGAGCTGAAACACTTTTTAATCTAATGTCTAATATGTATTTGATTTCCAGCTGGTACAAGAAACATTTTTTAAAACAAAGATTTCATTAGATACGTTTACTATTCCCTATGAATAAAACACTGTTAGACCTCCATAAGGATCAGTAGCAATTAGAAGCCATATATTTCATATGATTTTCATCTCAATATTCATTCATTTGTATTTTTGACAAATTTGACGGAGTACCTACTATGCAGGAGGAACTATACTGAGTTCTAAAACCTTAGATATCAATGCAAAAAAAAAAAGTTATCTTAGTTTCCCCTCACGTTTATGCTCTCTCTTTGTCCAAGTCCTTTGAGATGTAGACACCAACACAGGATTAAACTTGTGATGATTTCAGCTTGTGATAAAATAGACAGAAAATGGAGAGGGGACTGGAAAAGCTGGGAGAGTTATCAGATTACATTGCAAGGCTGTCAAAGAGGAGAGAGGGCAGGAAGACTGAATGGGACTTGGTCCAGACTCCGGGGCAACCAGCATAAAGAAGCAAGACTAGGGGTGAGGGTGGGGATTCCCATTTCTCCCCCAACTGGGCTTACTTTCATATCCCTGCTGTGCTCATTTGCTTCCTGAAAACGTCCCATGGGAAGAGGCATACCTTTGACTTAAACAGGGCAATGAATTGCCTAGCAAGCAGCTGGGCTCTTGATCAACTGTACTTCAGGTACTTAGAGGTTGTGAGAGGCATTCTCATGGCTGCCACAGGCTCTGTTCATGTCTTTATTACAACATTACCCATTTTAGTTTGTCTTCCTGACTGATAGTTGGAAAAAAAAAAAAAAGAATCTCATTTATGCCCAAATCATAAAATGTTAATTCTGTTATATAGAATTAGATTTTGGAAACTTCATTATAAATTTCTAAAATATCTGATTTTTCAGTCTAAAACCTAAACCTGTTTCTGGTTTATATATTTGGTGCCTAACGGCAGTGAAATGTATTTTCAAAAAAAATAAAAGAGCAAAGCTTTAAAATCTTTTATAGAAAAATTGTGTGTAAAATATAGACTATAGAGGAAAGCCTTCAAGGATGTCCTAATAGTATTTCTACTTCCTCTAAGCATCTTGAGTTAGTATTTTTGAATTGATATCAAAGTTGGTGTCTTTCCATTGTTGAAAACAAGGTCAGTGTGAATTCAAAGCATTGCTAAACCTCATGTATCTTTTACTTCAGGGTCTCACTCTAATTTGAGGTCATTGAGCCTCACTGAACTTTTGCTAGTTTGGAACTTGATTTTGTTGTTATTGTTGTTCTTTTCTGACAGTAATTTTCTGTTTTCAGATGGCTTCACTGCTTTAAGGATCTGTTTGTATTTTAAGAAAGTGTTTGAGGTAGAAGTTTCGAAGGCTTTGTCATATGGTAAAAAGACCATGATCTTTGAGATCAAACAGACTATATTTGGGTCTCATCTCTATGTCTTTAATCGGTGCATGCCTTTTGACAAACTGATAAACCTTCCTGAATTTGCTTTCTTCTCTGGAATTTAAGGATAACAATTCCCACCTTACAAGTTGCTGTGGGAAAGAAATGAAGCAGCTGCACAAGCTGACCCTGCATCTCGCTATCCAGACTGCCATGTTTCCTGGTGTCTTCAGTTCAGTTCAGTCGCTTGGTCGTGTCTGACTCTTTGCGACCCCATGAACTGCAGCACACCAGGCCTCCCTGTCCATCACCAACTCCCAGAGTTCACCCAAACTCATGTCCATTGAGTCGGTGATGCCATCCAGCCATCTCATTCTCTGCCATCCCCTTCTCCTCCAGCCCTCAATCTTTCCCAGCATCAGGATCTTTTCAAATGAGTCAGCTCTTTGCATCAGGTGGCCAAAGTATTGGAGTCTCAGCCTCAGCATCAGTCCTTCCAGTCCCTTCCTGGGTGTTGGTCCTTCCAACACCCAGGACAGATCTCCTTCAGGATGGACTGGTTGGATCTCCTTGCAGTCCAAGGGACTCTTAAGAGTCTTCTCCAACACTGCAGTTCAAAAACATCAATTCTTTGATGTTCAGCTCACATCCATACATGATTACTGGAAAAACCATAGGCTGGTGTCTTGGTCTCCTTTTTATTGGAAGTCACTGGAGACAAACTGACCCCAAGCCTACCCAGCCCAATGGTGCAAGTCTCCAGCACAGTCCCCTTGCAGCTGGTCTGAGCTGCAGGGTCTGAGCTGACAGGGCCATGACTCTTTGTCCTCCTAGTGTCTTCTGTTCTTGCAATCCCTTCTTCAGCACATCTGTCAAAATGCTACCTCATCCTCCCAGGCCCACTGCTATCCCATGATCATAACAGTGGGAAGGAATGTTGTCTGAAAAGGCTCGGGAGTGTAAGAAGCAAGTCCCTCAAGATCCCATCCATCTAGACCTAGACAAATAAGTGGTCTGCAGTCACTCAGGTCCAGCAATCAGGTGTGGTAAGACCCCTCTTTTTGTCTGGTCTACCGTTCATCTTTGAAACCGAGCAGGACCCCTTCCCAGGGACAGATACCCTCTGTATCCCTCACCTGGTTCTTGTTTGTAGAAAAGCTTTAGCCTCCTAGACCTCCCCCACATTTTAAAGAGCAAACTTAATCAGAAAATTGAGAAAATGCAGAAACAAAGGAAAACAGTCAAGCAAGACAAAATAATAGTCTGTGTGGCCCGAGCTTGATGGCTCCGCCATGCTCATCACAGGTCCTGGTGAGATTCTCCTGTGAGATGTTTGCTTTGTGAGAGACTGTGTGTTGGGTGTTCCTGTGAGACTCTAAAAGATAGAACTTCAGCTGATTTTTTTTAAGGCCTTTTTGTTGCATATGCAGAGCTGCAGGTAAGTTAAGGTGCTTAGCATGTTTGCATTTTCATCTGTGAAGTCTTAGAATACATGCTGAGCAAGGAGAAACTTCAGGTTTGTGTTATTAAGCTGTCTGTAGTTCACGGGGAATCTGCGGCTGGTTATTTGTTATGTGCCTGTTGATTGTTTGCTTTCCTCAACTTTGTGTATCTAACAGAACATAGACTCGATTGTAATGAGGGGTCCGGTGAGAAGAGGGGTGCTGAAAGTGCTGGGGGAGGTGGTAACATCTCCGTGCTCATGACGACCTGCACAGCCCAAAGGTTCCTACTGATGTTGGTATCCAGGGACAGAAAGTGTTTAAGTATTGAGAGGCAGGATCAGAGGATGGTAAGTAAGCACCTGCCTTGGGTGCAAAATTATAAATAAAATTTCAAAGCATTATTATATTTATTTTTTGGCCACACCCCATGGCATGTAGAATCTTAGTTTCCCAACCAAGGATCAAACCCATGCCCCCTGGACTGAAAGTGCAGAGTCTTAACCACTGAAGCACCAGGGAAGTCCTTAAAGCATTATTTTTGAAAATTCAAAAATGTGTACCAAAAATATCCATCATGAATGAAATGTCAGAATTGTAAATGAAGATAGGGTTAGTAATGTACGTTGACTCACCAAGCGTCAAGCAGTAATGAAGCCTGCAGCCAAAGGGAAAACAAGAAATGCTGATTCTGGATTTATTTAAAGTGTTAATATTTATTCATCACAGATGTTTTGCATTCATTTGATTTTTTGCAAGATTGCATTGAAGTATTATTTTTCTTCATTATTGAGTCTTTTAGCATCCCTTAAACTTTGAGCCCAAGGCCAGTGCATCACTTGCCTCATCCTACTTCAATCCCTGCTGTGAGCCGCTGGGTTTTCAGGACATTCATTTTGCATCCTTTCATCTTCCGCCTGCTGGTAGAGGGTAGTTATGGCCCAAGGGCTACAAAACTGCCTTATATCAGAAACTGTATTGACAATATTTAATATGAATTTGCATGTGATTTATTGGGGCTTTGTAAATCAATCTTCTTCTCCACCAGAAATCCTTCAGGGAGGACTTGAATAGTACTGGAATAAATTAGTAATGAAAAAAAATGATTTTTTTAAAATAGATTTTTCAAACACTATAAACCTTCAGGGTATGTTTAAATAATGGCCTTATTTTTTACTCCAACACGTTTTCTAAGTAGAGCAATAATCGTTTTGTTTATGACATTATTGCATGGTGGTATATCTGAAGCATATTTCAGACTTCTGCCAACTGGGAATCATCAAAGGAGTGAGCCTGTGTGTTTGGAGAGCAGCTGGTAGGAAGCTTGTGCTTCACTTTATGCCTTGGTTGTATAACAAGGTAAGATGACACAGGGTAAGTGCACAGGATTGGCAGTCGGAAGCCATTGATTCCTCATTTGTCACTTATTACCAGGGTAAGTGTCTACTTCCCTAAGTCTTGATTAACTACATCTTTTCAATAGAAATGACAATAGATTCTTCCCAGGGCTATTGGAAAGAACAAATTGAATCATAGGGGAAAGTGCTTTGTAAACTGCCAAAGGGCTTTACAAATAAAATGAGTTCTTTCCTTGATCAATGCTCAACCACAGAGTTGAGAGGATATGGTGGAGCTGAGGTTGACTTCTCTGCCGGAAGGCGAGAGAAAATCTGCCAGCTAGGTTGCATTTTCAGTTGTAGGGTGTCATTCTAAGGACTTCCCTGATAGCTCAGTTGGTAAAGAATCTGCCTGCAATGCAGGAGACCATGGTTTGATTCCTGGGTTGGAAAAATCCGCTGGAGAACAGATAGGGTACCCATTCCAGTATTCTTGGTGTTCCCTTGTGGCTCAGCTGCTAAAGAATCCACCTGCAATGCAGGAGATCTGGGTTTGATCCTTGGGTTGGAAGAACCCCTGGAGAAGGGAAAGGCTACCCACTTCAGTATTCTGGCCTAGAGAATTCCATGGACTGTATAGTCCATGGCCACAAAGAGCTGGACATGACTGAGCAACTTTCAACCACTCAGTCACATGTCATTCTAAAACATACTAACCAGACAAAGGGATGGTGGAAGGAAATCCTTCATCAAAAGTTCACACTTGTAAAGTGAAAAGGAGTCATAAAGAGTAGCTTTCAATAAAGCTTCCTGAGAAAGGTATACAGACTTCAGAAGAACTCTAGCTAATTGCACAAGATTTTCATTGATGTGGCAGGATCAAAATAATGAGCAAAGAATCAGAAATATGTCTCCCATGGAGAAGATACAATAACTGTTCCTTCAGGAAGTACAGTAGTTTTACTAATTCCTAGAAGTCAAGAGTCAACACTTTTTGCTAATTGATCTAACAATTGGTCATCTTGACTTTAAAAGTATACTACCTATTTGAAATTGAAATGGTCCTTTAACATACCTAGTGGGAAAACCAAAGTGATAAAATTACCCTTTAGGATTTTCATTTGTCAGGTAAATAGATAGCACTTTTGATGAGTAATCAATTTTTTAAGAAAATCCTTAATTCAGAGACTGCCAGATTCATTTATTTCATTACCCTTGTTTGGTGCAAGGTGTATGCAGCAGGTGATATACAAAAGTCTAGTCTTTAGTTAAGCTGATGGCAATTCTTGTGACAAGGAAAAAAAGTTCTTTACTGACTGCACTGTAAGATGGCTATGTTTGAACATGGAGTTAGAGGCAAATTAGTTCCTATCTGAGAAGGTCCTTGATTGGCATTTGTTTGATCTTTGGAAAATCTTAAAGCCCCAGAAGAACTCTCCAAGGAAAATAGCACAGACATGAAGGAGAAAGTAGACAGAACTTACTTCTATTGTACTCTCACCCCCAGACCCAAGAATGCAAGGTTCTATTTGGTGTTGTATAGTGGTCAGGTCTCTTAAATTATTTGCTAATAGTAAACTAAAATATCATAGTGAGTGAGGCTATTTTAAATGACATTGCTTATTGGGCAACATTTAAAAAAAAAACTTGAGTATTATATAGAACCCATTAAAGGAAAGTGACAGATACCTGTTATTGATTTTTATTATTTTTATTGTACTTAAAATACAACAAACTTCGTGATGCACTGAGCAGAGCTGTGGGATATACACACTGGGTTGCCTGGGCAATGAATGAGCAGGAATCAGAGGTGTTCTTTTCTCTCCTGTGGCTGGCAGCTCCTTTCCCCCAACAGCAGGGCCTGAGCTGTGCTTTGCAGATCCATTCCTGCTGACTGCAGGCACCGGCACGCCCAGTGCTGGCTTGATTATCCCCATTGAGGGGACTGCATCCCATACTTGCCATGTAAAGAGCAGGACCTGCATAGGCAAGGTCCTTCCACTGGGGCCCAAACTGGCTGCCCTGGCTTTCCTTTCCTCATGGGAAGGTGAAATATCCCACATCTTTCCTTGTTTTAATCTGGTTTTGTCTGCTTTTTCCTTTCCTCAGTAAACCCTGTTACTCAACTTTTTTGTAGAATTTGTCCCAAAATATGACAGGTGACAGGTGAAGACTGTTGGGATCCAGTTTATATGACAAATGTGAAATTAAGTTTGAATGCCCTAGGATTTCAGCTCTTTCATAGCCATGAACCTAAAATATTAAGAGCAACTATAAAATATTATATTAAATTATGATTACTAATAACTAACATTGTCTTGGTGAAACTAAATCATCCAAGATGGTGTTTAATTAAAAAAAAGAGTAACATTAGTTTCAGTTGTATATTAACCCATTTTTTGTCTGCTAAGTCACTTCAGTTGTGTCTAACTCTTTGCGACCCTATGGACTGTAGCCCACCAGGCTCCTCTGTCCAAGGGATTCTCCAGGCAAGAAAACTGGAGTGGGTTGCCATATCCTCCTCAGGAGAATCTTCTCTTCCCAGGGATTGAACTCACATGTCTTCTGCTTTGGCAGGCAGGTTCTTTACCACTAGTGTTACCTGGGAAGCCCAATCCATTTTATATTTTAACCTAAATTATATTAATTTTAGAGAATGTTTGTTTGGGTCAGTTTGATTGGCCACGTGATATTAAATAATTTCAAGAATTTTCCAGTAATAGACCCCGTGTTTAACCAAAATTCTTGCAAACAATTCTTGAGTGTATATTTTGAGGCTGTGTCACATAGTAATTTGGAAAGCTGATCTGTTGATTTGAAAATAAGGTCAGCATTGTGATGCTATTAAATCTACTGTATGTAGATGTCTAATCCAATTACTAGAGGAATTAAAACAATTTTTAATTTTACTGTAATTCTGGAAGTTGCTGCGTATGAGTTGTTCTAAGTTAATG
Source organism: Oreotragus oreotragus (assembly GCA_006410675.1). NCBI lineage: Eukaryota > Metazoa > Chordata > Mammalia > Artiodactyla > Bovidae > Oreotragus > Oreotragus oreotragus. Next base: position 92,546 of record SJYX01016333.1, on the reverse strand, counting down.
CAGAGGAAGATGGGCCGAACTGTATGCCATGTGCCCACCTGAGATGGGAACATTAAACTATTGCTCATCTGGTGCCAGCTCTTTGAGTTTCTTGGACTTAGTACCACACGCTGTGTGAGAATCTAAATCTTCTACCAGTGTTTCCTATGTTTAGGACAATGAAACTTTTATTGAAACAATGAGTTACGTGTGATTTAACCTATATCCCACTCATTCATTCATTCACTCACTCATTCATTCATTCACCGGAAACTTAGTTTGTGCATACCGTGTGCCAGGCACTATTCTAGGCAATGATGCACATCAGTGAGTGAAACAGATAAGATCCTTATCTTGCTCTAGAAGAAGGAGACAGAAAACAGGAGGTACTAATAAGTAAGCTTTGTGTGTGGGGTGCGGGGGCGGGGTGTTAGCTGTACATTTGTGTCCGACTCTTTGCGATCCCATGGACTGTAACCCACCAGACTCCTCTGTCCATAGAATTCCCTGGCAAGAGTACTTAGGTTGGGTAGCCGTTCCCTTCTCCCAGGGATCTTCCCGACCCAGGGATGGAACCCGTGTCATCTGCATCCCTTATCAAGACTTCCTTCATGTACCTTAGAAAAGATTCATCCATCTAGAATCCAGCTCGGGTACAGTGGCTCAAAGTATAGAGACTCTAGGGGTCCAAGCAAAGGGACAATCACAAACATCTTTTAGGAAAGTCACCTTTAATGAAGGTCTCATAAGCTCCCTTCAATCCATCTTATTAAAAGCTATTTTCCTAAGACAAATTTTTTATGTGTAAAAATTATTTATCAAAATTCATTATATGATCAAGGCATTTTGATTTATAATAACTGCTCCACTTAAAATAGAAATTTTAACTCTAGAGATTTTTAATCAGGATATTAAAAATAAATTTTAATTCATGAGCATATTTTTGTTTCAAAGAAATCTGATGGCATAAAGAAAATATATTTTTAAGCATAAAAATTGGATTAAGGCAGAATTCTGTTGGGGAGGAAGTGTGATTTTAAGAGAGAAATGGTTGATGTAAATTTTCATTAGAGATTTTTAATCAGGGTATTAAAAATAAATTTTAATTCATGAGCATATTTTTGTTTCAGAGAAATCTGATGGCATAAAGAAAATATATTTTTAAGCATTAAAATTGGATTAAGGCAGAATTCTGTGGGGGGGAAGTGTGATTTTAAGAGAGAAATGGTTGATGTAAATTTTCTGACTGTTGAAGAAATGTTCAAGTATTTTTAAAATGAATGATGCTGGGTATCAAAACTCATGTTTTTAGTCTATTTCTTATAATGTTCTCCATATTTATCAGAGCAATGTAACAGTTTTATTTAAAATGTCAACATATAATATGTCAGAAATCACATCCTTTGTAACTATTTAACATGAAAAAGTTTTAGATATCATTTTAAAAATATAAAAGGAATGCATCAGTTTTCAAACTCCATCCAAGGATTAGCATAGTTCTCGAATTTCACTAACTTAGTTTGTGCATACCGTGTGCCAGGCACTATTCTAGGCAATGATGCACATCAGTGAGTGAAACAGACAAGACCCTTATCTTCATGGAGCTCTTGCTCTAGAAGAAGGAGACAGAAAACAGGAAGTACTAATAAGTAAGCTTTGTGTGTGTGGTGCGGGGGCGGGGTGTTAGTTGTACATTTGTGTCTGACTCTTTGAGATTCCATGGACTGTAGCCCACCAGACTCCTCTGTCCATAGAATTCCCTGGCAAGAGTACTTAGGTTGGGTAGCCGTTCCCTTCTCCCAGGGATCTTCCCGACCCAGGGATGGAACCCGTGTCATCTGCATCCCTTATCAAGACTTCCTTCATGTACCTTAGAAAAGATTCATCCATCTAGAATCCAGCTCGGGTACAGTGGCTCAAAGTATAGAGACTCTAGGGGTCCAAGCAAAGGGACAATCACAAACATCTTTTAGGAAAGTCACCTTTAATGAAGGTCTCATAAGCTCCCTTCAATCCATCTTATTAAAAGCTATTTTCCTAAGACAAATTTTTTATGTGTAAAAATTATTTATCAAAATTCATTATATGATCAAGGCATTTTGATTTATAATAACTGCTCCACTTAAAATAGAAATTTTAACTCTAGAGATTTTTAATCAGGATATTAAAAATAAATTTTAATTCATGAGCATATTTTTGTTTCAAAGAAATCTGATGGCATAAAGAAAATATATTTTTAAGCATAAAAATTGGATTAAGGCAGAATTCTGTTGGGGAGGAAGTGTGATTTTAAGAGAGAAATGGTTGATGTAAATTTTCTGACTGTTGAAGAAATGTTCAAGTATTTTTAAAATGAATGATGCTGGGTATCAAAACTCATGTTTTTAGTCTATTTCTTATAATGTTCTCCATATTTATCAGAGCAATGTAACAGTTTTATTTAAAATGTCAACATATAATATGTCAGAAATCACATCCTTTGTAACTATTTAACATGAAAAAGTTTTAGATATCATTTTAAAAATATAAAAGGAATGCATCAGTTTTCAAACTCCATCCAAGGATTAGCATAGTTCTCGAATTTCACTATGACTTAGACAACAATTAGGATGCTAAGTCACTTCAGTTGTGTCCGACTCTGTGCGACCCCATAGACGGCAGCCCACCAGGCTCCCCCATCCCTGGGATTCTCCAGGCAAGAACACTGGAGTGGGTTGCCATTTCCTTCTCCAATGCATGAAAGAGAAAAGCGAAAGTGAAGTCGCTGAGTCTGTCCGACTGTTAGCGACCCCATGGACTGCAGCCCACCAGGCTCCTCCGTCCATTGGATTTTCCAGGCAAGAGTACTGGGGTGGGGTGCCATTGCCTTCCCCGACAATTAGGATAATGTCAAGAATACCTGCATCAAGAGATCATCTCATCAGCAATGGAAAACCTCATTCTTCAGAAGCAGAAAGAGCGATCTTGAGTTAGCAATCTATTTTGTTTTAATTTTTATTGGAGTGTAGTTGCTTTACAACTTTGTGTTATTTTCTACTGTACAATAATGTGAATCAGCTATATATATATATATACATAAAATTCCCTCTTTTTAAAAAATTTCCTTAATAACCAGAACAAGGAAGCAACCTAAATGTCCACCAAGAGAGGAATGGGTAAAGAAGATGTGGTATGTATATACAGTGGGATATAACTCAGCCATAAAAAAGAACAAAATTCTGCCATTTGCAGAGACATGGATGGCCCTGGAGACTGTCATACAGCAATCTCTTTGTGAGAATCTTTTCTTACAAAGAAATTACTGGAATCTTTTCCTTAGACATTTATCTCCATTAGGTGTTATGATGAAAGAGGAAGAAAGAGGTGACATGGCTTGACAGGGACAGGGACTTCCCTGGAAATCCAACGGTTAGGCTCCATGTTGCCAATGCAGGGGGCATAGGTTGGATCCCTAGTTGGGTAACTAAGATCCCACACGTCTCAGGGCATGCCTCCCCCCCACCCAAAAAAAAGAAAGCATAGAGAGGATGCAGTACAAAGGAAGACCCCGCAATATTGAACGTGGTACAATGCTAACATAGTACATTGAAGAGGTGAAAGGTAACCAAGTCTGTGATAGGGACTCTTGCAAGAGGGAAAGGATTCATATAGAGAGAACGCTCAAGGGAAAGGACGCAATAGCTTGAGTGTTGGCAAGAGAGCCAATGTTGTAGAGCGTGACTGTGATTCGAACGGGATATGCATGCGTCTCTTCTGAATTTGGGAAACAGGTAAAGAGTGCTGGCTTGACACCTGGAGATTCCCCTACCCTCCCACAGGAAGAGCGCAGCAGCTGGTCTACATGGCACTTTGACTGGCTTCTCCAGGAACTGAGCCTGCCTTGGGAGAGGACCTGGTTTTCATGAAGGTGTGTTACTGGGTCCTTTGCCCTAAGTCTAGCTTCATTTTGAGTAATTTTACTTTGAAGACATGTTTACTCAGGCTAACTCCTGTTGCAGGATTCCCTTGAATTTCCTGAAGATAGGCTGGTGTCTCAATTCCTTTTCCACACATTCAGGTGGAAAGGGCTCTCAAAAATGAACCTCATATACTTGAATGTATCACAACGTTGGGCAGAATTCTATTCTGAATTACCTATGTGTGAACATCCTCATAAACATTTAGAAAACAGAATGCTTCTATTCTTCTTTTAAAGATATAAAGATCAGGGACTTCCCTGGAGGTCCAGTGGTTAAGACCCAAAGCTTCTGCTGCAAGGGGTACAAGTTCAATCCCCGATCTGGGAGCTAAGAACCCACACACCTCATGGCCAAGAAATCAAAACAAAAAAAAAGAAGAAGAAGAAATATTGTAACAAATTAAATAAAGGCTTTCAAAATGGTTCACATCAACAAAAAAGTATTTAAAATATATATAAAGATAGAAAGAGAAGTCGATCATAAGTGGCTTCCATCTCGAGCCATGAAGAAACCACTAATAGTTAGACAAGGATGAGGGAGAAAAATGGGGAGCATGGCAGCCCACTCCAGCATTCTTGCCTGGAGAATCGCAGGGACCGAGGAGCCCGGTGGGCTACAGTCCATGGGGCTGCAAAGAGTCAGACGAGACTGAAGTGACTTAGCACATGTGCATGCATGCACAAGGAAGAAAAAAGCAGAGCATCAGCATTTTTGGTGAGGAAAGACTGCAGTAGAGAATCAGCCTCTCCTGAGAAGCCTTTGGGAACTCTCGGGACCTGCCCTCTGGAGCCCACCAGAGCTGCAGTCTTCCCCAGCTGGCCTTCAGTCAAGCATGTCCTCCTGGAGAAACATCCAGAAACCTGTGCTCATTCATATATTGACACGACTCAGTGAACTGTGTGTTAAATGATCTTCTTGAGCTTGCCTGAGTGTATTTTTTCTTAAATGGAACAGTTCAACTTGCATTTCAAATAACCAACTTAGAGTACAGTTGTAACAAAAGACTTGTTCATTTCTTCTAATATGTTATAATTCTAATTGACAGTCTCCAGGATTGTTTATCAGGATTGTGTATCATACATTATGTTTATATATTTGCATTTTATATTTGAAAGACTGTAAGTAGTGTTCATTGCATGTGCAATTATATTGCATGTAACAGTTGATATTCTATACAGTGCTTTTGCAATTTAACAGGTGCCTGATTTGGCAAATTATTGTCTTGAAATGGCAAATATTTTCAGAAGGACATTGTCCTAGGACCAGCAGTTCAAGGTGTATTTCATGGAAAAAGAATAGAGAAGCAGAAGATTACACTAATTTCAGCTTTGTTTTCTAAAAAAAGACCTAAGATAGCTCTACATTACATGCCAATTCATAGGTATTTTATACAGAACAACAAAATTTGAACAGTATGCATAGCCAAAGTAGCTTATCTGTGATTGCACAGAGAATTTCTCTGTCTTATATTCCAAGTGTCATTTGACATCTGAACCCACTTACACTTTATCTCAGCTGATACAGTTGTGTGTCATACTTCTCTGTTGTTCTGTTTTCTACTTTTCCTGTGGTTTTGTGGGAGTTTGGGGGAGCTGTCTTGTTATTTTATCTTTCTACTGATCTGGAAATTACACATTCTACTCATGGTCTATTCAAGATCATCTTTCATTAATAATATGTAAACCCTTACTGCCCTATACTATTATCAGTGAAGCCTCAATGTCTTCTATGAGGAATTTAACTTGCTTTACATTTTTTTTTTTTGTTTTTCTCTGCCTCCCAGATTATGTTAGCATGATCTCAGATTTTTAAACTAGAAAGTTAACAGGTTTTTCGCTCTGTAGTTTCTCTTTCAAGACCATTTTGATATTTGAATTACATAAATCATCCAAACAACAATTATTCACTGGGAACTTTGTTTCATTGTATCGCTAGTGTTCACCTCCTTTACCTCCTTTTTGTGCATTTGAGAGGGGGGAGGGTGGGAGGAAGACCCAAGAGGGAGGGATTACATGTATCCATATAGCTGATTCGCTTTGTTGTACAGCAGAAACTAACACAACTTTGTAAAGCAGTTATGCTGCTGCTGCTAAGTCGCTTCAGTCGTGTCTGACTCTGTGCGACCCCATAGACAGCAGCCCACCAGCCTCCCCTGTCCTTGGGATTCTCCAGGCAAGAATACTGGAGTGGGTTGCCATTTCCTTCTCCAATGTGTGAAAGTGAAGTCACTCAGTCGTGTCTGACTCTTCGTGACCCCATGGAGTGCAGCCCACCAGGCTCCTCCATCCATGAGACTTTCCAGGCAAAAGTGCTGGAGTGGGGTGCCATCGCCTTCTCCAATCAAAAAAAAAAAGTGGATGTTCCACTTTCTAAATAATGGCATGTCTCAGAATACATTTATCATTTCCTAGTGCTGCAATGGTAAATTTTTTCTGTTTAGAATCCCACTTTTCCCTCAGAATTCTGTGGATTTTGTTCCATTATTTTGGCATGATTCTATTAAACACAGAATATGGGAGACAGAGCCTGAAGCTGATTTGGTTTTTACTGCTTGTATCCTCGATCATTAAAAACCTGAAATGTCATCGAGACATTTAGATGTAAGCTTCTTTGTTTTCAAAGCAAACAAACCTCTCTTCTGAGAGCTTCATCAATTTGAAGTCTTAAAAGTTTCTTCTATTATTTTTTTGTGTGTTTTATCAGATGGCCAGAGCATTGGAGCTTCAGTTTCAGCATTAGTCCTTCCAGTGAATATTCATGACTGATTTCCATAGGATCCTGCTTAGTTACAGTTCCTCTGCTTCCTTATCCACGTTGGCTTTCCTCTTTTAGGAAAGATTTGACACATTTAATCCCAAATTCACTTTAAATACCTTTCTTCTGCCCACCAACTTGGTCTAAGGGAGTTAGTGTCCTTTCACCATTTACAGATAATTTCCCTGACACATTTTAATTGAGCTCATTCCCTTTCCCCTGCATTTTGTCCATGAGTCTTCAACTGCTGTATCAAGAGATGGGATTTACCTCGGGTGGCCAAATTCCACAAAGGAACCTAGAAACTTTTCCACAGCTCCTCGCTTCTCCAAAGTCTTACAGTTCATAGCTGTGTCCTACCTCCTAGACCTGCAAAGCTGGTGCCTGGTTCATATTAACTGATGACTTGCTAGAACAGCAAATGTCAGCATGGTGGGTGTATATGGGAGGGGAGGGTTGGGGTAGCTGGGCTGGATAAGCCTCCAGGGCCTAGAATGTCTTCTCACTTTCTTTTCTCCAATGACCTTCAATTATTTAAGAGAATCATGACTCTCTTTCTCCTCTAGTCTTCAAAATGCTTCTCTGCCCTTCTCTCCCTACCAGGGACCCAGCTGGGATGGAAACCCTGAGGCCAAATAGTTAAAATTTGTAATAATGGAAGCTTCTAAATCTTTTTTTTTTTAAGTCTTTGTTGGATTTGTTACCATATTACTTCCGCTTTATGTTTTTGGATTTTGGGCCATGAGTCATGTGGGATCTTAGCTCCCCGAGTGAGTGAGTGAAAGTCACTCAGTCCTGTCCGACTCTTTGCACATCCATGGACTTAGTCCATGGAATTCTCCAGGCCAGCATACTGGAGTGGGTAGCCTTTCCCTTTCCCAGGGGATCTTTCCAACCCAGGGATTGAACCCAGGTCTCCCACTTTGCAGGAGGAGTCTTTACCAGCGGAGCCTTAGCTCTCTGACCAGGGATCAAACCCTCACCCCCTGCCTTGGAAGGCAAAGTCTTAACCGCTAGACTGCCAGAGATGTTCCTCCTTGTCCCTTCTAATGCAGGTTTAATTGTGTTTCCTCTTACCTAATTAGGATCCAGCCAACCAGCTTTTGCTATTGTATTTCCTCATTGCATAAACTTGCTCTTAGAGATGATTGTTAATGTTGACCCAGGCGCCTCTCACACTCATCAATTCTCTGCTGCTGGCCAAATATATCTTGATTCCAAATATCTTTTTCAATGCCACCCTGTCCTTCCGGTCATCCTCAATTCCATTTATTACTTCCCTGATGAAAATTGAAATTTCTGCCAACTGCAAATGTACTTAAAGATCCCCACAAATGGAATAAAGGGAAATGACATTTCTGAGGCATCGACAATAGCATCTAGCACAGGGTGTGTAGTTAAAAATGGAAGTTTCTTTCCTTTGCCCCTTCTTTTCAAAAGCCTCACTTTTAACCTCAAAACATCATAAAAAGCCACACTGGAGCACTTGCACAAAGCAGAAAGAGTCCTTTTCTCTCTCAGAGAATTGTTAATTGGTGGGTCAAAGTTTTTAAATAATATTTTGCCTGATTCTTTTGACAGTGATAAATACAATCTGTGAAACTGTCATTTCCTCCAGATTAATTAAAGCATTTTCTAATTGGTAAAATTCTCATGGTGTTTTGTACTCTGAGATAAGCAGACTGAGCGGGGACTGAAAGCAAGCAGTGAAGCACAAAGACGTAGCCAGGCCCTCAGTGTACATCACCTATAGAGGCAGTGCGTACAACTGAATGGAACGTCATCAATGTGGTGGCATTTAGCCAGATCCTCATTTCCATATTCCTCTGAAATGACTTTCTGCAGCTTGCCATGGCTTAACTTATCTAAGTTGCTCAAAATTATGCCACAGTGCCCCAGAAAATATTTACTCTGATAGGGACCTAGTTTTTTTTTTTTTTTTTTTAAATCAGGAGAAGCAGGCAAGAAGACTGAGAAACTGAACTATTCCTTTGAAAATGAGAGGCTGGAAGACCAAAATAAAATGCCACCCTACGCTTATAGAAGGCTCTTTTCGTTCGAAAGCTTAAGTGAGTGTGCCAAACGTTCATGCAAGGATATAAACTTTAGAGTCTTTTATTTACTGATTGGAATGAATTTGTACTGAACTCCTTCTTCTGGAGCCTCTTTCTCCAGGCTCCCACATAGCCATGAAACAGAACTTTGAATTTATTTAACTTGTTTATTTAATTGTTACCAGAAGCTTAGAGAATAATCTGCAAGCAAATATTCCTTTCAGAGACTGCATCTTTAATCATGTCCTTAGTACCTCTGCCTCTGGAAATAACCAACATCTGAGAAGGATGCAAAGCTATAGTTAGTAACTGATAAGTCCTTGGTCTTTTGGTTCAACAGCCTTTATTTGTTTCATTGCTAAGGTTAATTGGATACCTTCCTGGCCTTTGATCTTCTGAATGTCTCAAACACCATTTATAGAACTATGGCAACAGTCATAGGGCTCTGTGACTAATTAGAACACAAGGGAAATTGAGAGTCCAGCTTGGAAGCAACTATTCTTTCTCGAACTTCTCTGCCTTCTTTTCTTTCCTGTTCCCCTGGCCACAGCCTTACCCTACAGCTTATCTGAGGGCTGTTTTTCTCTCACTGTGCCTGGATGCTCAAGGTCCTTGTTCACTGTCTTATTTTCTTTGGAAGGAGTTCAGGACATGCCACCCTAAAATTCGGTACTTTGGTATATAGATTATTTTGAACAGGTTGGATCCCTAGTTGGGTAACTAAGATCCCACACGTCTCAGGGCATGCCTCCCCCCCACCCAAAAAAAAGAAAGCATAGAGAGGATGCAGTACAAAGGAAGACCCCGCAATATTGAACGTGGTACAATGCTAACATAGTACATTGAAGAGGTGAAAGGTAACCAAGTCTGTGATAGGGACTCTTGCAAGAGGGAAAGGATTCATATAGAGAGAACGCTCAAGGGAAAGGACGCAATAGCTTGAGTGTTGGCAAGAGAGCCAATGTTGTAGAGCGTGACTGTGATTCGAACGGGATATGCATGCGTCTCTTCTGAATTTGGGAAACAGGTAAAGAGTGCTGGCTTGACACCTGGAGATTCCCCTACCCTCCCACAGGAAGAGCGCAGCAGCTGGTCTACATGGCACTTTGACTGGCTTCTCCAGGAACTGAGCCTGCCTTGGGAGAGGACCTGGTTTTCATGAAGGTGTGTTACTGGGTCCTTTGCCCTAAGTCTAGCTTCATTTTGAGTAATTTTACTTTGAAGACATGTTTACTCAGGCTAACTCCTGTTGCAGGATTCCCTTGAATTTCCTGAAGATAGGCTGGTGTCTCAATTCCTTTTCCACACATTCAGGTGGAAAGGGCTCTCAAAAATGAACCTCATATACTTGAATGTATCACAACGTTGGGCAGAATTCTATTCTGAATTACCTATGTGTGAACATCCTCATAAACATTTAGAAAACAGAATGCTTCTATTCTTCTTTTAAAGATATAAAGATCAGGGACTTCCCTGGAGGTCCAGTGGTTAAGACCCAAAGCTTCTGCTGCAAGGGGTACAAGTTCAATCCCCGATCTGGGAGCTAAGAACCCACACACCTCATGGCCAAGAAATCAAAACAAAAAAAAAGAAGAAGAAGAAATATTGTAACAAATTAAATAAAGGCTTTCAAAATGGTTCACATCAACAAAAAAGTATTTAAAATATATATAAAGATAGAAAGAGAAGTCGATCATAAGTGGCTTCCATCTCGAGCCATGAAGAAACCACTAATAGTTAGACAAGGATGAGGGAGAAAAATGGGGAGCATGGCAGCCCACTCCAGCATTCTTGCCTGGAGAATCGCAGGGACCGAGGAGCCCGGTGGGCTACAGTCCATGGGGCTGCAAAGAGTCAGACGAGACTGAAGTGACTTAGCACATGTGCATGCATGCACAAGGAAGAAAAAAGCAGAGCATCAGCATTTTTGGTGAGGAAAGACTGCAGTAGAGAATCAGCCTCTCCTGAGAAGCCTTCGGGAACTCTCGGGACCTGCCCTCTGGAGCCCACCAGAGCTGCAGTCTTCCCCAGCTGGCCTTCAGTCAAGCATGTCCTCCTGGAGAAACATCCAGAAACCTGTGCTCATTCATATATTGACACGACTCAGTGAACTGTGTGTTAAATGATCTTCTTGAGCTTGCCTGAGTGTATTTTTTCTTAAATGGAACAGTTCAACTTGCATTTCAAATAACCAACTTAGAGTACAGTTGTAACAAAAGACTTGTTCATTTCTTCTAATATGTTATAATTCTAATTGACAGTCTCCAGGATTGTTTATCAGGATTGTGTATCATACATTATGTTTATATATTTGCATTTTATATTTGAAAGACTGTAAGTAGTGTTCATTGCATGTGCAATTATATTGCATGTAACAGTTGATATTCTATACAGTGCTTTTGCAATTTAACAGGTGCCTGATTTGGCAAATTATTGTCTTGAAATGGCAAATATTTTCAGAAGGACATTGTCCTAGGACCAGCAGTTCAAGGTGTATTTCATGGAAAAAGAATAGAGAAGCAGAAGATTACACTAATTTCAGCTTTGTTTTCTAAAAAAAGACCTAAGATAGCTCTACATTACATGCCAATTCATAGGTATTTTATACAGAACAACAAAATTTGAACAGTATGCATAGCCAAAGTAGCTTATCTGTGATTGCACAGAGAATTTCTCTGTCTTATATTCCAAGTGTCATTTGACATCTGAACCCACTTACACTTTATCTCAGCTGATACAGTTGTGTGTCATACTTCTCTGTTGTTCTGTTTTCTACTTTTCCTGTGGTTTTGTGGGAGTTTGGGGGAGCTGTCTTGTTATTTTATCTTTCTACTGATCTGGAAATTACACATTCTACTCATGGTCTATTCAAGATCATCTTTCATTAATAATATGTAAACCCTTACTGCCCTATACTATTATCAGTGAAGCCTCAATGTCTTCTATGAGGAATTTAACTTGCTTTACAATTTTTTTTTTTGTTTTTCTCTGCCTCCCAGATTATGTTAGCATGATCTCAGATTTTTAAACTAGAAAGTTAACAGGTTTTTCGCTCTGTAGTTTCTCTTTCAAGACCATTTTGATATTTGAATTACATAAATCATCCAAACAACAATTATTCACTGGGAACTTTGTTTCATTGTATCGCTAGTGTTCACCTCCTTTACCTCCTTTTTGTGCATTTGAGAGGGGGGAGGGTGGGAGGAAGACCCAAGAGGGAGGGATTACATGTATCCATATAGCTGATTCGCTTTGTTGTACAGCAGAAACTAACACAACTTTGTAAAGCAGTTATGCTGCTGCTGCTAAGTCGCTTCAGTCGTGTCTGACTCTGTGCGACCCCATAGACAGCAGCCCACCAGCCTCCCCTGTCCTTGGGATTCTCCAGGCAAGAATACTGGAGTGGGTTGCCATTTCCTTCTCCAATGTGTGAAAGTGAAGTCACTCAGTCGTGTCTGACTCTTCGTGACCCCATGGAGTGCAGCCCACCAGGCTCCTCCATCCATGAGACTTTCCAGGCAAAAGTGCTGGAGTGGGGTGCCATCGCCTTCTCCAACAAAAAAAAAAAAAAAAAAGTGGATGTTCCACTTTCTAAATAATGGCATGTCTCAGAATACATTTATCATTTCCTAGTGCTGCAATGGTAAATTTTTTCTGTTTAGAATCCCACTTTTCCCTCAGAATTCTGTGGATTTTGTTCCATTATTTTGGCATGATTCTATTAAACACAGAATATGGGAGACAGAGCCTGAAGCTGATTTGGTTTTTACTGCTTGTATCCTCGATCATTAAAAACCTGAAATGTCATCGAGACATTTAGATGTAAGCTTCTTTGTTTTCAAAGCAAACAAACCTCTCTTCTGAGAGCTTCATCAATTTGAAGTCTTAAAAGTTTCTTCTATTATTTTTTTGTGTGTTTTATCAGATGGCCAGAGCATTGGAGCTTCAGTTTCAGCATTAGTCCTTCCAGTGAATATTCATGACTGATTTCCATAGGATCCTGCTTAGTTACAGTTCATCTGCTTCCTTATCCAGGTTAGCTTTCCTCTTTTAGGAAAGATTTGACACATTTAATCCCAAATTCACTTTAAATACCTTTCTTCTGCCCACCAACTTGGTCTAAGGGAGTTAGTGTCCTTTCACCATTTACAGATAATTTCCCTGACACATTTTAATTGAGCTCATTCCCTTTCCCCTGCATTTTGTCCATGAGTCTTCAACTGCTGTATCAAGAGATGGGATTTACCTCGGGTGGCCAAATTCCACAAAGGAACCTAGAAACTTTTCCACAGCTCCTCGCTTCTCCAAAGTCTTACAGTTCATAGCTGTGTCCTACCTCCTAGACCTGCAAAGCTGGTGCCTGGTTCATATTAACTGATGACTTGCTAGAACAGCAAATGTCAGCATGGTGGGTGCATATGGGAGGGGAGGGTTGGGGTAGCTGGGCTGGATAAGCCTCCAGGGCCTAGAATGTCTTCTCACTTTCTTTTCTCCAATGACCTTCAATTATTTAAGAGAATCATGACTCTCTTTCTCCTCTAGTCTTCAAAATGCTTCTCTGCCCTTCTCTCCCTACCAGGGACCCAGCTGGGATGGAAACCCTGAGGCCAAATAGTTAAAATTTGTAATAATGGAAGCTTCTAAATCTTTTTTTTTTTAAGTCTTTGTTGGATTTGTTACCATATTACTTCCGCTTTATGTTTTTGGATTTTGGGCCATGAGTCATGTGGGATCTTAGCTCCCCGAGTGAGTGAGTGAAAGTCACTCAGTCCTGTCCGACTCTTTGCACATCCATGGACTTAGTCCATGGAATTCTCCAGGCCAGCATACTGGAGTGGGTAGCCTTTCCCTTTCCCAGGGGATCTTTCCAACCCAGGGATTGAACCCAGGTCTCCCACTTTGCAGGAGGAGTCTTTACCAGCGGAGCCTTAGCTCTCTGACCAGGGATCAAACCCTCACCCCCTGCCTTGGAAGGCAAAGTCTTAACCGCTAGACTGCCAGAGATGTTCCTCCTTGTCCCTTCTAATGCAGGTTTAATTGTGTTTCCTCTTACCTAATTAGGATCCAGCCAACCAGCTTTTGCTATTGTATTTCCTCATTGCATAAACTTGCTCTTAGAGATGATTGTTAATGTTGACCCAGGCGCCTCTCACACTCATCAATTCTCTGCTGCTGGCCAAATATATCTTGATTCCAAATATCTTTTTCAATGCCACCCTGTCCTTCCGGTCATCCTCAATTCCATTTATTACTTCCCTGATGAAAATTGAAATTTCTGCCAACTGCAAATGTACTTAAAGATCCCCACAAATGGAATAAAGGGAAATGACATTTCTGAGGCATCGACAATAGCATCTAGCACAGGGTGTGTAGTTAAAAATGGAAGTTTCTTTCCTTTGCCCCTTCTTTTCAAAAGCCTCACTTTCAACCTCAAAACATCATAAAAAGCCACACTGGAGCACTTGCACAAAGCAGAAAGGGTCCTTTTCTCTCTCAGAGAAATGTTAATTGGTGGGTCAAAGTTTTTAAATAATATTTTGCCTGATTCTTTTGACAGTGATAAATACAATCTGTGAAACTGTCATTTCCTCCAGATTAATTAAAGCATTTTCTAATTGGTAAAATTCTCATGGTGTTTTGTACTCTGAGATAAGCAGACTGAGCGGGGACTGAAAGCAAGCAGTGAAGCACAAAGACGTAGCCAGGCCCTCAGTGTACATCACCTATAGAGGCAGTGCGTACAACTGAATGGAACGTCATCAATGTGGTGGCATTTAGCCAGATCCTCATTTCCATATTCCTCTGAAATGACTTTCTGCAGCTTGCCATGGCTTAACTTATCTAAGTTGCTCAAAATTATGCCACAGTGCCCCAGAAAATATTTACTCTGATAGGGACCTAGTTTTTTTTTTTTTTTTTAATCAGGAGAAGCAGGCAAGAAGACTGAGAAATTGAACTATTCCTTTGAAAATGAGAGGCTGGAAGACCAAAATAAAATGCCACCCTACGCTCATAGAAGGCTCTTTTCGTTCGAAAGCTTAAGTGAGTGTGCCAAACATTCATGCAAGGATATAAGCTTTAAAGAGTCCTTTATTTACTGATTGGAATGAATTTGTACTGAACTCCTTCTTCTGGAGCCTCTTTCTCCAGGCTCCCACATAGCCATGAAACAGAACTTTGAATTTATTTAACTTGTTTATTTAATTGTTACCAGAAGCTTAGAGAATAATCTGCAAGCAAATATTCCTTTCAGAGACTGCATCTTTAATCATGTCCTTAGTACCTCTGCCTCTGGAAATAACCAACATCTGAGAAGGATGCAAAGCTATAGTTAGTAACTGATAAGTCCTTGGTCTTTTGGTTCAACAGCCTTTATTTGTTTCATTGCTAAGGTTAATTGGATACCTTCCTGGCCTTTGATCTTCTGAATGTCTCAAACACCATTTATAGAACTATGGCAACAGTCATAGGGCTCTGTGACTAATTAGAACGCAAGGGAAATTGAGAGTCCAGCTTGGAAGCAACTATTCTTTCTCGAACTTCTCTGCCTTCTTTTCTTTCCTGTTCCCCTGGCCACAGCCTTACCCTACAGCTTATCTGAGGGCTGTTTTTCTCTCACTGTGCCTGGATGCTCAAGGTCCTTGTTCACTGTCTTATTTTCTTTGGAAGGAGTTCAGGACATGCCACCCTAAAATTCGGTACTTTGGTATATAGATTATTTTGAACTGGTGACACTTGAGGAACAGTAAATGCATGGGGAGGCTTTCGTTCTGTTTTTTAAATTAATTTTTATTGGAGTAGAGTTGCTTTACAATGTTGTGTAGTTTCTACTGTATAGCAAAGCAAATCAGTTGTATGTATACGTGTATCCCCTCTTTGTTGGATTTCCTTCTCATTTAGGTCACCACAGAGCATCTGCTAGAGTTGCCTGTGCTATGCTTTAGGTTCTCATTAGTGACCTCTTTTATACATAGTATCAATAGTGTATATATGTCAATCCCAATCTCCCCATTCATCCCACCCTCTCCCTTTTCCCTCTTGATGTCCATAGACAGGCAAATAAGTCAGAAAGAGAACAAATGTGTATTAAAGCAAATGTATGGAATCTAGAAAAATGCTATAGATGATCTTTGCAAAGGGAGAGGTTTTCTTTTTCTGAACTCTTCACCTGCCTTAAACCTGATGCTCCAAGAGGAGCTCAGTTGTCATAAGCCCCTCCCTGGAAATTTTATCAGCTAGGGAAGATGGATTAATCACCGGAGAGGAGTGAGAAGTTGCCACCATACCCAGACACACTTTGTCACACATTGTTATATCTCCTATCTATTCTGTTAAAGGCCCATTCATCATCCTTTCTTCTCCCCTAAAGGATGCCTACATCCTTTCTCTCCTTCCCCTATTGAGACAGGTATATAAACTCTCAAAGCTTTTTTGCACATTCACTTTCTCCCCCTGGGATGCCTCTTGCATGTAATATTAAAAATTAATAAATGTATATACTTTTTCTCCTTTTCATCTGCCTGTTGTCAGTTGATTTCATACAACCAGCTTCAGAACTTGGCAAGCGAGAGAGAAAGCACTTCCCCTGAACTTTGATCACTCCACCCCGATTAGTACATATCCAGTTCACATATATACACCAATCTTTTCTTATCAGCTGCTTCTGGGATATTGTCAAATAGAGGGCCCCACCTCCCTCACTTCAAATAAATGCATCCAGAACTGAACTCCTTATGTTCCCCTGTCACGTAAAACCAGCTTCTCTTTCCCATTAAAAACATTTTTTATTGGAGTATAATTGCTTTACAATGTTGTGTTAGCTTCTGCTGTACAGCAACATAAATTAGCTATATGTACACATAAAAGCCTCTTGATGAAAGTGAAAGAGAGTGAAAAAGTTGGCTTAAAGCGCAACATTCAGAAAATGAAGATCATGGCATCTGGTCCCATCACTTCATGGGAAATAGATGGGGAAACAGTGTCAGACGTTATTTTTTGGGCTCCAAAATCACCGCAGATGGTGACTGCAGCCATGAAATTAAAAGACACTTGCTCCTTGGAAGAAAAGTTATGACAAATCTAGATAGCATATTCAAAAGCAGAGACATTACTTTGCCAACAAAGGTCCGTCTAGTCAAGGCTATGGTTTTTCCAGTGGTCATGTATGGATGTGAGAGTTGGACTGTGAAGAAGGTTGACTGCCAAAGAATTGATGCTTTCGAACTGTGGTGTTGGAGAAGACTCTTGAGAGTCCCTTGGACTACATGGAGATCCAACCAGTCCATTCTGAAGGAGATCAGCCCTGGGTGTTCTTTGGAAGGGATGATACTAAAGCTGAAACTCCAGTACTCCACCTCATCCGAAGAGCTGACTCATTGGAAAAGACTCTGATGCTGGGAGGGATTGGGGGCAGGAGGAAAAGGGGACAACAGAGGATGAGATGGCTGGATGGCATCACCGACTCCATGGACGTGAGTTTGAGTGAACTCTGGGAGTTGGTGATGGACGGGGTACCTGGTGTGCTGTGATTCATGGGGTCGCAAAGAGTTGGGCAGGACTGAGCGATTGAACTGAACTGAACTGATACATATATCCCCTCCCTCTAGGACCTGCCTTCCACCTCCCACCCCTCTAGATCAGCACACAGTACCATGCTGAGCTCCCTGTGTTATACAGCAACTTCCACTAGCTATCTATTTGCACATGGTAATGGCACCCCACTCCAGTACTCTTGCCTGGAGAATCCCACAGACGGAGGAGCCTGGTGGGCTGCAGTCCATGGGGTCGCTAAGAGTTGGGCATGACTGAGCCACTTCACTTTCACTTTTCACTTTCCTGCATTGGAGAAGGAAATGGCAACCCACTCCAGTGTTCTTGCCTGGAGAACCCCAGGGACAGAGGAGCCTAGTGGGCTGCTGTCTATGGGGTCGCACAGAGTCATACATGACTGAAGCGACTTAGCAGCAGCAGCAGCAGCAGCAGCAGTGTATATATGCCAATGCTAATCTCCCAATTCTTCCCACCCTCTTCTTCCCCACCCCCACTGTGTTTACCTGTTTGTTCTCCACCTGGGTGTCTCTTTTCCTACCCTGCAAATAGATTCATTTGTATCATTTTTCTAGTTACAGTTTCCAAAAGAGTGCTAACCTGGTCTGGAACCAGAAGGGTACAAAGTGTTAAATTTGTTTTGCATTGGCTAGAACAGGAGATGAGTTTCTTAAGGACAGGAATTACCCTTTATGGTTTGTATTTCCCATAGTGCCAAGTAAAGTATTTCAATGAATATCTACTAATTATTGACTGGTTGATTAAAATGCCATGCTAAATGAGACAAAATATTATACCCCCACAAATACAACTAGCCATTAGCCAAAACTTGGTTGGAAAATGTAAAGTGAAAATGAAAGTGAAGTCGCTCAGTCGTGTCTGACTCTTTGTGACCCATGGACTGTAGCCTACCAGGCTCCTCCATCCATGGAATTCTCCGGGCAAGAATACTGGAGTGGGCTGCCATTTCCTTCTCCAGGGGATCTTCCCGACCCGGGGATCGAACCCAGGCCTCCCGCATTGTAGGCGTTTCTGCTACTGCCCAACCCTTACAGGTATTTGGCTTGCCTGGTAGCTGGGGACAGTTTCTGGTCCCTCACTGTCAGGTTTGGTCCTGTATTTAACCAAACCTGGGGGCTGGACTGAGACAGAAATGACTTGCTGTTGCTGTTTACTTGCTCAGTCGTGTCCGACTCTTTGTGACCCATGGACTGTAGCCCACCAGGCTCCTCTGTCCGTGGGACTCTCCAGGCAAAAATACAGGAGTGGGTTACCATTTCCTTCTCCAGGGATCCTCCCAACCCAGGGATTGAACCTGATTTTCCTGCATTGCAGGCAGATTCTTTATCAACTAAGCCACCAGGGTGGACTGAGATAGAAATGGCTTATGCTTTACTAATTTAATTTTTTTAAACGTATTTATTAATTTATTGGCTGCACTGGATCTTTGTTGCAGTGCATGGGCTCTAGGGTGCAGCAGCTGTGGCACATGGGCTTAATTGTCCCGTGGCAGGAGGGATCTTCCCCGATGAGGGATCAAACCTGTGTCCCCTGCTTTGGCAAGCAAATTCTTAACCACTGAACCACCAGGGAAGTCCCTATTAATTTAATTTTAACTGGTCCTTTGGATGTAAAAGATAATAAATTAATCCCCAAATGGTGAAATCCAAAGATTATCTTCAATCATGAAATAACCATAATAGTACTCAGTGTAACTAAAAACGAAACAAAATAAAAACCAGTAACCCTCATTCCAAACATATTCAAACCTGTTTATAAGGGTAATAATGTTGGGAGTATAATTACTTTGTGCAATACACCATTCATGGCACTGTATATAGCCTAAATTCTTCAAAGGCATTGTTTTCTTTTGAGAAGGGAAATTTCTTCAGAGACTCTACCCTATAGTGATACATGAACTCTTTTCTTTGATGCAAGAAAAACAACAACAGAGGCTTACTGAGAGGCGCCTGAGAATTAACCCTCTTTCCTTTAAGAATTACCCTGGTGTCCCAGATAATTAGTCAACTGTGCAAGATTTCTTTCCAGCTTTACAAACTAACTGTATTGCCATTTAAGATTAGAAGATAGGTCGGCAGGATTAAGGGCTTTGCCATTAGACAACAATGGCTTGAATACCAAGGATGACTTTGTTAGAAAGATGCCACAGCTCCCCGTTGTGAAGTCCTTAGTGGAAGGGTAAAGTGTGAACTGCTTTGGAAAACAAGTGCTAGTTATGAAACCTATTTACAATATTCTTTATTTCATGTCTTCCTGCTTATTGCACTTTCTTTTTCTAAGCCCAGAATTAACAACTAAATGTGTTTTGTGGGTTAACTTTTTTTCCCCATTAAAACAAGTTCCAGTAATGAAACAGTAATGAACAGTAAATAAATCTACTTTATGAAAACAGCACAGGTTAAGAACTTCTTTTCCCTGACAATACTGTGTTGATATATGTCATTCATTCATTTAATTAACTACCTGTTGCCTCAATTATTACTATATTGAGGAGTCACAGTACAAGGAAGAACGCTTGTGCTAAGAGGGGTACAAAGATGGATAAGAATGTGTTCAAGGAACTTAGATTATAATAACGGAGCAGGAAGTATAGCTAATAGCCACAGTAAAAGCAGAGTATTACAAATGTCACACACCTTCCTGCCCACTCTACAGTGGTGGACCATTCACAGTTTATTCCCAGAATTTGATTCTAACCCATCTTAACTATTCCTTTTAAAAATAACCTAGGCATTGCTATATTAAGAAGGCAAAGAGTCAACACATTTGTGTGAACTACCAGATCTACTTGTCTCCAACAAGTACCAAATAATTTCTTCCTCTTTTGCTCATGTTAATGACTCGTTTTTCCTAGGTAGCCTCACGATGTGTTTTGGGAAACTTGAAAAGTTCTCATTAATCCCTGTGTGCTCAGAAAAATTCTCAATTTCAATGTTCAGTGTTGCATTCTGTAATAATTTTTATCTGATGAAAAATCTTTTTTTTTTCCTCTTTCTTCCCTGACTGCCAGGCAATCTTAACAAAAGGTGCTAAGAAATAGGACTCATGCCACTACTGTGAGGGGGGGAAACAAAGATCTTGACAAGTCACCATGTGGCGTGAGCAGCCCCTCAAAGTGGCCTGCTCTTGTTTGTAAAAGGCCCTGGAATGTCACTGTCAAACCCTTTTATTTCCTAAATCATTCTTTTCTTTCCCATGCTTCCAAAAAGCAATCAACACAGTCAATTTAAGGGGCTCATGACAGAAGCAATGAATCTCTTTGCTCCATTTTCCCAATGTCTCTCAGGAAGGGGGCCTCATGTGAGGCAATCACATGCCTTCACTGTTGATAGTAATGATTTGGTGAGTTCCACCAGAAAGACTGATCAAGAATAAAAATCATCCTTTTAAAGAAATGGGTTTTTAAAAATATGCTTTCCCTATTGTATAATGACAGGGTTATGTACGTGTGAGTAAATTAGACTCAAATTTGTAGAGCTAAAAGAAAAGTGTAGCAAAGAGGACCTCACATTCTTGTTCTTCTTCCTCTTCTTTGAATGATCTTACATCGTAAGAGTCCTGTCCTCATTCTGCTGTTCTCAGCACCATAGGCTGAGTCAGCCCTGTGTTTATTGTATTCTGCTAATGTGTGCATGACCTGGCACCTGTTCATTCTCTAATAGGGGCACAAAAAGAAGTGTGGTTCCTCCCCTGTGCACTGTGAACAGCATATCCTGCTTGGAGAGGCAGAGCTGGGGGCCGGTTTCCCTCTTCATCCAGAAGTGATCAAAGAAATCATATTCTCTTTCCACTGTGATCATTAGTCAGACTGACTGTTTTTCAAAGATAAAAGTAGAACAAGCATCTGCTGAAAGAATTAACAAGATTGGTTATTTTACTTTTCAGTAAAAAATAAGAGGTTGTAGATATTGGAAGACAAGACATGTACTTGGTTTGGAGCATCATTAGGATGGGTCTTTTTGGTTCTGTGACCTCTCAACAGATATCTATTGCGTGTTGGTTGATAAGGGCATTTCCCTTCTGGAATGTTTGAAGATGCATTGGAACCCCAGTCGCTTAGGCTCTGCTGGCCGAGGGAAATGTGAAAGAATAGAGGAAAAAATCAATGAAAATAATAGAACTTACCATGTGCTAGATACACTTTATATATTCTAAATTCTTCCTGTTTACAGTCCATTGTAAATACTTGTAACTACTTTGACTGGGTGTGGGTGGAATTATGGTTGGGAAACCTTGAGGCTGACCAGATGTCTGTGACCACAGCTGGAGGCTATGTTGCTTCTCTTCTACTCCAGGTAGAAAGGTAAGGATGCCTGAAGATGGGTGGTTGTGCCAAAGAGTCACAAGAAAGTATGAGCTAGTGTTCCCGCTAGTCTTCCATGAGGAAAAATATTCCTCTGCCTCAGTTCAAGGTTCATCAACAGATAATTCAACCACCCTCCAAACATCCATGGTCAGAACTTGGGCAAATGCTTACATCTTTAAGTCTAGGTCTCCTCCTCCGTGGACAGAGCAGATTCTCCCCAGCAATCTCTAAAGCTCCTTCTTGCTCTAAAATTTGATTATTCTTTCTATCTAGGGACTTGCCCTCTAAAATAACTCATGAAATTACTTTTAAAATCCCAGGACAAATGGAGAATTAATGTTCACCCTTCTTAAGGATGAGTGAAGAAAGGAGGAAGAATGAATTTTGTACTTTATACATTTTAACATAACATTGATGAATAAAGTCATTCCTTATAAGGACCCCGGAAACATCATTGCATGCTTGTTACAGGAGTGGATAAGAATGCTCATAGGAGGAAAGACTGTAAACTGAGGATGCCCATAAACAGCAGATTGGAATACCCTGGGATATATTTGTACCAAGGAATATAGCCCCGAAAGTGAATAAACTGTGGTCACATGGATGAATCACAGAAACATAATGTCCTGCAAGATCATGATGGGGAAGATCTAAAAATACATCTTTCAGGGATAGGCAGGAAACTTTAGGTAAAGTAGAGGAGTGATTAACACAGAGCAGTGTTACCTCAGGGCAGCGGAGCAAGGAATGTGCAAGAGTAGCTTAGACTCTATTCTTATTGCCCACATTTTCTAACTAAGGTAACTCTGTGTTTAGAGATATATTATTCACCAAGACTGCACAACTAGTGGGCCCCAGGATTTGAACAAAGCTCCACTAAGTACCAAAGTCCTTGCAGTCAGCAACCACACTATCAGTTCAGTCACTCAGTCATGCCTGATTCTTTGTGACCCCATAGACTGCCGCACGCCAGGCTTCCCTGTCCATCACCAACTCCTGGAGCTTACTCAGACTCATGTCTATTGCATCACTGATGCCATCCAACCATCTCATTCTCTGTTGTCCCCTTCTCCTCCCACCTTCAATATTTCCCAGCATCAGGGTCTTTTCAAATGAGTCAGCTCTTTGCATCAGATGGCCGAAGTATTGGAGTTTCACCTTCAACATCAGTCATTTCAATGAACATTCAGGACTGATTTCCTTTAGGATGGACTGGTTGGATCTCATTACAGTCCAGGGGACTCTCAAGAGTCTTTTCCAACACCACAGTTCAATAGCATCAATTTTTCAGAGCTCACCTTTATTTATAGTCCAACTCTCACATCCATACACGACTACTGGAAAAACCATAGCTTTGACTATACAGACATTTGTTGGCAAAGTAATGTCTCTGCTTTTTAATATGCTGTCTAGGTTGGTTATATCTTTTCTTCCAAGGAGCAAGCGTCTTTTAATTTCATGGCTGCAATCACCATATGTAGTAATTTTGGAGCCCCCCCTCCCCAAAATAGTCTCTCACTGTTTGCATAGTTTTTGTCCCATCTATTTGCCATGAAGTGATGGGACCAGATGCCATGATCTCAGTTTTCTGAATGTTGAGTTTTAAGCCAACCTTTTCACTTTCCTCTTTCACTTTTATCAAGAGGTTCTTTAGTTCTTCTTCACTTTCTGCCATAAGGGTGGTGTCATCTGCATGTCTGAGGTTATTGATATTTCTCCTGGCAATCTTGATTCCAGCTTGTGCTTCATCCAGCCTGGCATTTCACATGATGTCCTCTGCATATAAGTTAAATAAGCAGGGTGACAATATGCAGCTTTGACATACTCCTTTCCTGATTTGGAACCAGTCTGTTGTTTCATGTCCAGTCCTAACTATTGCTTCTTGACCTGCATACAGATTTCTTAGGGGGCAGGTCAGGTGGTCTGGTATTCCCATCTCTTTAAGAGTTTTCTACAGTTCGCTGTGATCCACACTGTAGTTTATTATTATTTCCTACCTTGAAATGTGTAGAATAAGAGACCATCATTTTTTTTTCCTGGTGGAGTAAAAAGCAAATTAGTCATCAACTGCACTGTCAGCCTTGATTTTGCTCCCTAACACCAAGATGGTAGAGTTTAGATAATCAGTCTTCATAAATGAAAAAAGTCCACCTAATCATGTGGTAGTTTATGTAGACAGAAAGAGGTTGCAATATAATTAGCACTTACATAAGATATCAACTCTTTGAAAATTGGGATGCATACCTGAGTTTAATAAACATATGTACTTTCCATTAGTGATATCATTTTGAGTAATAATTTTCACATTCAGCAATGAAGGTATAAAACACATGTGAGTTGAAAGACTTTTATTCTGAGATGTGCATAATTACTTGAGGATTTGGGGATAAGTTTTCTTCTTTACCAGAAAAAAAATGAAAACATCTTGATTTTGCCTAAGGTTGTTCTGCATTAAATTAATGAATGTATTCTCTTTAAATGCAATCTTTGCTTATTTAGAGGAGAAAGAGTCTTATTAGGGCAAGTATATCACAGTATAGCATGATAGCATATGTTCTGTGTGCCAATTGCTTCAGTTCTGTCTGACACTGTGTGACCTCATGGACTGTAGCCCACCAGGCTCTCCTGTCATGGCATTCTGCAGACAAGAATACTGGAGTGATTTACCAGCTCCTTCTCCAGGGAATCTTCTCGACCCAGACAAATGTGTTCCAAGTGTAGCCTCAACCCTCTATTAATTGAATGTCATGAAATTTCATATATAAAATTAGCACAATTATTCTTAGTGTTGTTGAGAGAACAAAGTGGGCTCCAGGTTAAACCTGCGAGCTTAAGCACACACTACGCCTACTCTGTCCTGTGATGCCATCAAAATGGGAGCAATAGAGTAAAAGCAATGGGAAGAAAAGGATAGCAGGTGAGGATATCAATACATTTTCAGAAGATAAAAAGGGGGAGAAAAAGTGGCAACTTACCTAGAAGAGAAAGTTAAATCCTGTATGTTTGAAGAAGGGCAAGAAGCAAGCAGACCGTGTCACAGAACTCCAGAAAGACCCATGAACTGGAGGCATGAATGGGGAGTCCACTAAACACAGGGGGATTTATTAAAAGACTTTGCAAGGAAAACATAGATCCATAGCTCTAACTCCTATCCCTATATAGTCAGGTGATGGCCCCAATCCTACCCTAGCATGAGAAGGAAAATGTACTCTTTGAAGGAAAAGACCATATGTGGCACAGAACCCAGAGGCAGCAGGTGTGGCAGAAGGTAGTTCTGAGGGTCACAGTCAAGCAGGAAGATTAAGTGAAAATCTACTTATGGTGACACCAGCACAATTTCTATTAAGATAGAGAGGCACAGAGGATGTAAAATTTCATTAAAATTTGGCAAATGTGAAAAATTAGGAAGAGAGTTACATAAGCAGAGGACAATGTAACATGAGCCACGATGGAAAATGAAGACTTCTTGGGACGGTTAAGTGCTCTGTACAAGGTCACAGGCAGCTGCTGTTCCCAAGGGCCACGCATGAAGGAAGGACGACCCAGTTCTTTCAACAAGTGATACTGGGACAATTGAGTATCCATATAGAAAAGAATGAAATACTCATTTCTTTTAGAAATGTACCTTTTATTTTGGGTCCTTGCTTTACACCATATCCTAAATGGGTCAAAGATTTAAAGAGCTAAACGTATAAAACTCTTAGAAGAACCCATAGGGGAGAAACGTCACAACACTGGATTTTGCAATGATTTCTTGCTTATGAACCAACAGTACATGCAACAAAAGGAAAAAATAGATAAATTGGACTTCATTAAAAAAAAAAGTTTATGTGTCAAAGGACACAATTAATAGAGTAAGAAGGCAACCCACAGGGTTCAGAGTCCACACTTTCAGTGCAGGGGCCGCAGTGGTTTTGATCCTTGGTCAGAAAACCAAGATCTCATGTGCAGCACAGTGTAGCCAAAAAAAAAAAAAAAAAACAGCCGGGGGTGCGGGGCAAACCACAAAATGGGAGTAAATGTTTCTAAATCATATATATAGTAAGGAATTAGTAACCAGAATAGATAAAGAACTTCTAAACCGCAACAACAAAACTAAACGACCCAATTCGAAAAAGAGCAAAGGACTTGAACAGACATTTCTCCAGAGAAGATATACAAATGGCCAATAAGCATTTGAAAAGATGCTCAGTATCATAAATCATTAGAGAAATGCAAATGAGAATGACAATGGTCTTCCATTTCACATCGTTAGAATGGCTTTTTTTTTTTTTTTAAAGCAAAACCAGCAAACAAGTGCTTGTAGGATGTGGAGGAATTGAAACCCCTGTGCATCGTTGATGGGGATGTAAAGTAGTATAGCCACGGTGGGACGCAGTATGGGAATTACCCAAAGACTCACATAAAACTACTACATGATCCAGCAATTTCACTTCTGGGTATCTTCCCAAAAGAACTGAAAGTAGGTTCTCAAAGAGTTGTTTACACACTCATGTTCATAGTGGCAGTCCTCATAATTGCTATGGTAGAAACAACTGAAATGTCCATTGATGGGTGAGTGGATGAACAAAATGTAGTGTACATGCAACGGAATGTTCAGTTCAGCTCAGTGCAGTCGCTCAGTCGTATCCGACTCTTTGCGACCCCGTGAATCACAG
>SJYX01016333.1:29505-64673 GCA_006410675.1 Oreotragus oreotragus | reverse complement strand
AAAAATAAAGACTGACACTGTTTCCACTGTTTCCCCATCTATTTCCCATGAAGTGATGGGACCAGATGCCATGATCTTCGTTTTCTGAATGTTGAGCTTTAAGCCAACTCTTTCACTCTCCTCTTTCACTTTCATCAAGAGGCTTTTTAGTTCCTCTTCACTTTCTGCCATAAGGGTGGTGTCATCTGCATATCTGAGGTTATTGATATTTCTCCCGGCAGTCTTGATTTCAGCTTGTGTTTCTTCCAGTCCAGCGTTTCTCATGATGTACTCTGCATATAAGTTAAATAAGCAGAGTGACAATATACAGCCTTGACTTACTCCTTTTCCTATTTGGAACCAGTCTGTTGTTCCATGTCCAGTTCTAACTGTTGCTTCAGGCTTAAAAGGGAATGAAATTCTGATACATGCTGCAACATGAATGAAACTTGAAGATACCATGCTAAATGAAATGCCAGACATAAAAGGAAAAATATGATTCCTCTTATATGAGATACCAAAAATAGTAACATCCACGGAGACAGAAAGTGGAATGGTGGTTACTACAGGTGGAAGGAGGAGGGAATGGGAATATACTTTTTAATGGGTACAGAGTTTCAGTATGGAATGATATCATTCTGGAAATGGAGAGTAGTGATGGTTTCAAAACAATGTGAATGAGTTTAATCCCACTGAACTGGACGCTTAAACATGGTTAAAACAGTAAGTTTTATGTAAGTTATATATAGTTTACCACAGTAAAATAAATCTGTTTGACATTATCAGAGGCCTGACCAGAAGATAGAGATAACTATGTTGAGTATCAGAGAAGGCAGCCAAAACCAAATAAACAAAAATACTAAACCCAGAAAACTAGAAAGATGAGCCCATCATTTGGTATATATTTCTGCCCAGGGACAACTGTCAGTCTAGAAAAAGTGGTTGACGGTCTCATCAGCATTTTTCACAGCCTTGTGGAGTCTGAGAGAAGAAAGAGTTTGGGAAGAAGTAAGGGTTCAAGACCAAGAGCAAACTGCCTGTGTCCTGGGTTTGGGTCCTAAAAGATTGTACCCTAGGAGTGAGAGAGAACTGGAAGAAAGTCCTCATTCACACTGCGTCCCTGCTTCAAATCAACCAAGTGGCCCAGGAAATATTGAACTATGAAAATGAAATGATGTAATTTAGACTGCTAGGGTCCTACAGGAACATGGCAAAAACAAATGGAAATTGTCTTTGGAGGAAAATAACATGACTCCAGGCTTCAAATTACTTCTACAAATTTCACAGTACAATTCTTGGAACAATCCCCTTCACTTAAAAAAAAAAAAAAATATATTTCTGCCCAGGGACAACTGTCAGTCTAGAAAAAGTGGTTGACGGTCTCATCAGCATTTTTCACAGCCTTGTGGAGTCTGAGAGAAGAAAGAGTTTGGGAAGAAGTAAGGGTTCAAGACCAAGAGCAAACTGCCTGTGTCCTGGGTTTGGGTCCTAAAAGATTGTACCCTAGGAGTGAGAGAGAACTGGAAGAAAGTCCTCATTCACACTGCGTCCCTGCTTCAAATCAACCAAGTGGCCCAGGAAATATTGAACTATGAAAATGAAATGATGTAATTTAGACTGCTAGGGTCCTACAGGAACATGGCAAAAACAAATGGAAATTGTCTTTGGAGGAAAATAACATGACTCCAGGCTTCAAATTACTTCTACAAATTTCACAGTACAATTCTTGGAACAATCCCCTTCACTTAAAAAAAAAAAAAAGGAATAAGTCACAATAGAGGTCAATACAAGCCTTTGACTGTGTGGATCAAAACAAACTGTGGAAAATACTTAAAAGAGATAGGAATACCAGACCACCTTATCTGCCCTCTGAGGAACCTGTATGCAGGTCAAGAAGCAAAAGTTAGAACTGGACATGGAACAACAGACTGGTTCCAAATAGGGAAAGGAGTGTGCCAAGGCTGTATATTGTTACTGCTTATTTAACGTATATGCAGAGAACATCATGAGAAACTCTGGGCTGGAGGAAGCACAAGCTGGAATCAAGATTGCCAGGAGAAATATCAATAACCTCAGATATACAGATGACACCACCCTTATGGCAGAAAGAGAAAAGGAACTAAAGAGACTCTTGATGAAGGTAAAAGAGGAGAGTGAAAAAACTGACTTAATACTCAACATTGAAAATAACAAAGATCATGGCATCCAGTGTCATCACTTCATGGCAAATAGATGGGGAAACAATGCAAACAGTGACAGATTTTATTTTCTTGGCCTCCAAAATCACTGCAGATGGTGACTGCAGGCATGACGCTTGTTCCTTGGTAGAAAAACTATGACAAATCTAGACAGTGTATTAAAAGGCAGAGACATTGCTTTGTGGACAAAGGTGCAGCTAGTCAAAACTATGGTTTTTCCAGTAGTCATGTATGGACGTGAGAGTTGGACCATAAAGAAGGCTGAGCACCAAAGAATTGATGCTTTTGAACTGTGGTGCTGGGGATGACTCTTGAGAGACCCTTGGACTGCAAGGAGATCCAACCAGTCAATCCTAAAAGGAAATCAGCCCTGAATATTCATTGGAAGAACTGATGCTGAAGCTGAAACTCCAATACTTTGGCCACCTGATGCGAAGAGCAGACAGAAGATGAGATAGTTGGATGGCATCACTGACTCAATGGACATGAGTTTGAGCAAGCTCTGGGAGATGGTGAAGAACAGGGAGGCCTGGTATGCTGCAGTCCATGGGGTCATGAAGAGTTGGACATGAGTGAGTCACTAAACAACAACAACTACATGAAGGTGAACCAGCAGTAACAACAGAGAGCAGAAAACAGCCCCATAGCTCCAGACATTGCAATTTACTCCTCTTAATATGAATTAGTAGCTAAGGCACAGGGTTGAATTTTTCTAGTTCCATTGACATAGAACTAGAAAACAAAAAATAATATATCTTTAAAAAGTGCAAAATGTAATTTCAGAAAAATACCTATACTATAACTAAAATTAAAAACTCGAAGTTAAAACTTACAGAAGATAGAAAAGTTTGAAAGGAAATTAGTCACTTGGATAAAACGCCAGAAGAAAAATACCCAGAAGAAAGCAAAGAATGAAAATTTGGAAAACATAAAAGAGAGGATAAGAAACCCAGGAATATAGTTACAAGTCCTAATATACATATGCCTTTGAACTTTCTAAGACAAATGAAAAACATCAATTTGCAAATTCAAAAATTCCAGAGAAAATCCAATCTAGAAAAATAAAAAGAAATCTGCAGCTAAAAATAATAACACTGGAGGTGGTGATGGGCAAGGTCAGGGGCTGTCTCTTATACACATCTAGATGTGTATAAGAGACAGAAATAGGACTCATGCCACTACTGTGAGGGGGGGAAACAAAGATCTTGACAAGTCACCATGTGGCGTGAGCAGCCCCTCAAAGTGGCCTGCTCTTGTTTGTAAANTAAGACAAATGAAAAACATCAATTTGCAAATTCAAAAATTCCAGAGAAAATCCAATCTAGAAAAATAAAAAGAAATCTGCAGCTAAAAATAATAACACTGGAGGTGGTGATGGGCAAGGTCAGGGGGTGGGGGTGGAGGGAGCCAGGGGTGGGGTGGTACAGAGAGAAGGAAAAATAAAAGGAAAAAAATAGAAGCTGTCAGAAAAATTACTTTCAGAGGAACAAGGACGTCTAAAGTTAATAGGATAATATCTTCAATGTTCTGGATCCTATTTTGCAGCAAAAATATCCTTCCGAAATGAAGGTGAATTAAATATATTTTCAAACAAGCAAAAACTAAAATAACTTATCACTAGCAGAACTGACCTAGAGAGAAAACTAATGGATATTCTTCAAGCAGAAGAAAACTTACTCCAGATGCAAAATTTAAGATGCAAAAAGAAATGAAAATAATAAATATATGGATTAATCAAAACAAATATGGACTGTAGGCTGTTATTTTTATCAAGTTTACACTGTAGGCAGAATTAAAATTGGATGATAGGAGAATAAACTGAACTAAAGTGTTTTAATGTCCTTGTAGTGCCCAGAAAGCTGGTAAAAGTACAAAGCAATGTTCGACTCTGATGAGTCAGGATTCACGCTGTGATCTCAGGAAGACCTGCAGAAACGATGGAAGAGTGCATGTCTTCCACACTGCCCAAAAAATGAAGTAATTTTTGATCCAATGAAAGTTAAGAAAAGAGAGACAAGAGAATATAGAATAAGTGAGAAAAACAGACATTGTATAGATTATAGAATTATATTCAAATATTCTGTTCGGTAGAAATATTGAATATTCTATTGTACATTATATTCAATAGAAAAGAATAATAGCACAAATAAAAAACAAAGCTTATAAGTATGATAAAATTGTCTATATGAAAAGGATTTGGTAAAATCTAACATTTTGTTATAATAAAAACTTTTAGCACATTAAAAGTAGAAGAGAACTTCCTTAGTTTGAAGAGAATATTATAAATTACTAGAGCTAATATCATACTTAATGTTATGGCTGGACATGTAGAAAATTCAAAGTCATCTATAAATTTATTAGAATGAATAATGGATTTTTTAGATACAAGGCTAATATGCAAAAACTAATTGCAATTCCTTATACTAGCAACTCAGGAAGAAAATATATATAAACCATATACTGGCAACATCTTATTAAAAAATAAAAATTTAACAAGATATCATAGACAATAGCCTCAAAATAATTATTATGAATTAATCTTTTAAAATAGTTTTTAAGACTCCTAAGCAAAAATTTACACCTTGTTGAGAAAGAATAATAAAACTTAAATAGAGATATAGATGGTGTTCATGAAGTGGAAGATTCAATATTGCAAATATCTCAAATTGATACATAGATTCAATGCAAACTCAAAAAACAATCCCAAGGCATTGTTTCTGAGTGTGTACGCATGAATGAGACTTAACAAGCAGATTTCAGAATTGCTTTGAAAGTGCAACAAGAATTTGGGAATACTTGCTCTACTGAATACAAAGACATAATAAAGTTGCTGTGATTAAGATAGAGTGAAATCGTTGCACAGAAGGACAAACAGACCAATGCAACAGGATCAATATCCTAGAAACAGAAGCATGAATGCACAATTTATAATGAAATCTAAAGAGCAGAAAATAAGGAAAAATTTCAGTCAATGTCTTGGGGAAAACTGGATATCCTCATTTTTAAAAACTTGACCTTGCCTTTATACCATCTACAGTATCAATTTCTAGTGAATTTTAACCTAGAAGTGAACAAAACACAATGAAGCACAATCTCATCTGTGATCAGGAAAACACACATTAAAACCACAGGGCTTCCCTGGTGACTCAGTGGCAAAGGATCCACCTGGCAATGCAGGAGCCATGGGTTGGATCCCTAGGTCAGGAAGACTCCCTGGAGAAGGAAATGGCAACCCACTGCCGTAGTCTTGCCTGGGAAATCCTATGGACAGAGAGACTGGTGGGTTGCAGTCCAAGGGGGTGCAAAAGAGCCAGACACCACGTAGCGACTAAACATCGCTGTTAAATTACCATCTCCTTCTAGAATGGCTAAAATTAGAAAGCAAACAAGTTTACAAGTTGGTGAGGAGCAACTGGAGGGCTCACACTGTTGAGTGGGGTGGGAATTGGGAGAACAGATGGGCAAATACTTTATTCTTCTTTACTAAAGTGAGGATATACCAACCCTATGACCCAGACATCCCACTCATAGGCATATGTCTAACATAAATATCTATCAACAGTAAAAAGGATTCACACGTTATAGCATATATATTCAATAGATGGCTGTAAAGACTAAAAATGAACTCCCATGCAACTTGGATGCATTTCTCAGACATAATGTTGGACAAAAGATTAAAAATAGCTTACATCCAGTTAAATCATGGTTTTTTTAAAAAGGAAAGAATAGCATTGAAATATGTATACTATCATGTAAGAAACGAATCGCCAGTCTACGTTCGATGCAGGATGCAGGATGGTTGGGGCTGGTGCATGGGGATGATCCGGAGGGATGATGTGGGATGGGAGGTGGAAGGGGGGTTCATGTTTGGGAGTTCATGTACACCCGTGGTGGATTCATGTCAATGTATGCCAAATCCAATACAGTACTGTAAAGTAAAATAAAGTAAAAAATAAATAAATTTTTTAAAAAAAGGAAACTTAGCTGTAGTTTTTAAGAGTGCATGAAAAGTGAAAGTGTTAGTTGCTCGTCATGTCTGACTCTTTGTGACCCCATGAACTGTAGCCTGCCAGGAATTCTCCAGGGAAGAAAACTGGAGTGGGTTGCCATTCGCTTCTCCAGGGGATCTTCCTGATCCAGAGATTGAACCTGTGTCTCCTGGATTGCAGGCAGATTCTTTACATTTCAGCCATCAGGGATGCCCCATTATGTGTGGTGATTATTAATGTAAACAAAGCAAGGGAATGGCCATTTCCAAGGTCAAGACAGCAGTTATATTTAGGGAGTGAGAAAGGATTGTATTTGGCATATGTATCTGAGTATTTGGGCAGCATTGTTCTATTTCTTACCTAGACTGGTGGCTAAAGGGGGCTTATTTTTATAGTAATTCAATAAGATGCACATTTATTACTTATACACTTATTTTGAGCAGACTTTGGGCTATAGTGAAGGACAGGGAAGCCTGGTGTTCTGCAATCCATGGGGTCACAAAGAGTTAAAAATGACTGAGCAACTGAACACCACCAAAAGCAACACTTATTCTTGTGTGTTTTATAATTCTCAAAAAAATTATAAAAGTAAAAATCATGAAATAAAAATGTTTCTTAGGAAATGAAAAAGTATCAGAAAAGAGAAAAAAAACACAAACCAGCCCAGGGGGTAAAGTCTAGTGTATTTCCTGGAAAGACAAAGAAATAGAAAGATGAAGATAAATAGGACAGAGGATCGATCTTGAAGATGTGTATTAAATGGTTAGTAGTGACGCGATGGAAGGAGTCTGAGTGAACTCCGGGAGCTGGTGATGGACAGGGAGGCCTGGCATGCTGCGATTCATGGGGTTGCAGAGTCGGACACGACTGAGCGACTGAACTGAAAGTGAAAGTGAAAGTGACGTAGCTCAGTCGTGTCCGACTCTTTGTGACCCCATGGACTATAGCCTACCACGCTCTTCCGTCCATGGGATTTTCCAGAACCGAACTGAACTGAGGTTCAAAAACAGAAAAGAGAGAAAGTAGATGGGAACACTAGCAAAGAAATAATAAAACATGTTTCCAGAATGGGAGGACATGGTTTTTTAAATCACAAGGGCCCCTTCAAAATAGCCCATACTGAAGCACATTACATTGAAATTTCAGAACACAGGAGGTGAAGAGAAGGTTATGAATTTCCTAGAAACAAGTAAATACGATGGGCTTATGTAAAGGATCAGGGATTGGAATCCTGTTGTGCTTAATAACGGCAATGCTGGAAGCCTTCCAGTCTCTGGAACATTACTATCAACGTCAGTTCTACCCTAACCATTGTTGTCAGTCAAGTGCAAGAGTAGGACACAGACTTTCAGACCCGTGATATCTCTCAGTTCGCTTCCTTGCATTCTTTCTCAGAAATTGAACTCCATGATTCCTAAAATGAATTAGTACGAAAGGGTAAGTCATCTGATGAAGAGAGAGGATTCAAGATGGTAGAGGGAGGGCAATTTTAGGAAGAGGCTGAAGTGGAGAGCCAGGTTACCATCAGTGCTGAGAGACAAAAAGCTCTGACAGAAGATGAGCAAAGGGTCCTGGGAGTATGATGGAAAAGAAACCTGGATTTAGTAGATTTCCTAACTGGTGATTGGTGAATGTATTGAGGAATTCTAGAGGTTTTAGAGCTTTGGCAAGATTTACCAATAGTTAAATATTTAACAATAGTATACATTTCAAGCAAATGAAAAAACCAAGTTAATTATTAACTCCCAGGAAAACCAAACATATTCCAAACCAAACCAAGAAAACTAATAGTGAAAGAAAAATAACTAGCATAGATTTAACCAAATATTGTATGAAATACAATAATACAATAAAATAAAATACAATAAAAAATGTACGAAATGCATAATATTGTATGAAACTGTATTGAAAGATGGAAGGAGGGGATGAGAGTGTGTGGGTAAGAGAAGGATTGTAGGGCTGGAAGGTCTAAATCTTAATGTTCAATCATTAGGAAGTCAGGAGTGGGATAAGCATGTTGTTATTAGTTAAGGAATAGGATAAGTAAAAAAAAAAACAAACCCCAGAACTTTCTGTCGGAGTTCAGCTGGTAACTAAGCAAATAATTCATTTGTGAATTAGGGGTGTGGCTCAGTGGTCAGAATGTAAGTGCCATAGCTAGATGACTCAGGTCTAAATCTTGGCTCTGCAGTTATTAGTTATGTGATATTCACATGGTATGGAAAACTCTATGCCTCCACTGCCTAATCTGTAAAAACAGGGATAATAATTGCACTTAATGCATGAGGCAGGAGCAAGGTAGAAGAGTTATTATACAGAAATTTCTTAGGTCAGTAACTGGCATGTAGCAAGTACTATGTAAATGTTTGCTCTTGTAATTATATACTATAATTTTACTATATAAAATGACAATATGTACATATAATTATATACTGTATTTTTTCTTACCTCATCCTAAAATGTATTTAAGGTGGCTTAAATGGTATGTAAAACGTCAACATAGTTTATAAGTCAGAACAAACACAAAGAAAAAAATAACTTGTACTATCTGATTTTGGATTTTTCCATATTTTCCAAAAGTTCTCATTAAAGGTGTTTTTTCTCTTTTGTGGACATTATTTTGATCAGGTATTTTACATTTCTAATTTAGATATATGGATGCGAGAGGCAGTAGATCCAAAAGGAACAAAAATATGAGCAAAGCCTCAAGGAGATCATGGAAAAACAAAATCAGAAGAGCATCCAGAGTAAACACCCACTGAGAATGATGGAAGAGAGTGGAGTTCCTGCAGAGAACTTTACAAACAGCATGAAGCTTTTGCTGAAGAAGCCCATCCAGGGGTAACAGAGAAGGTGAAAGCTTTCAAGAAAACAGCTCGCATTATTCGCTTGATATTTCAAAATATTAACCTGAGTTTTGTTCTCATTAATTTCACAATCAGGTGTATCAGAGTCATCCTGCTGAGATCTAAGTAAACTTTTAGTAAAAGGAAACAGAAATATAAAATATAAAATGAATGTGCTGCTGCTGCTGCTAAGTCGCTTCAGTCGTGTCCGACTCTGTGCGACCCCACAGAAGGCAGCCCAAAATGAATGTAAGGAAGTCTAATTCATTTCTTCATAGGACAGACCATGCGTAAGAGGCTGGTTGATCACTCAGTTTCAGAAACTTAGGTCTAAAAAAAATTATGTCCTTTGGGTAACTTATGCTGAACATCAAAGGGAAATATTTTAGGGCCTCAGAGCTCCAGACTTTCTTACATTTTTCATATAATTTCCTATGGTGCAAACACATTTAATAGAAAAAGAGAGCCAGTGTTCTGGAGAAGTGACATTGCTTTTTCACCCTTCCTTGAAACCAAGATTGAAGTAGCCTGAGAGGCATTTACTGTATGGGTTCAGGTGGCCTGGGACTGGGCAGCTAGTTAAGTTCACAACTTTGCTAATAATGTCATACCCAGGACTAGAGAGAAACTCCCTGAAGACACAGATGTTTACCACCCTGAGGGGTAATCTGCTCTGTCTCTTATTTCCCAGGAGTAAACACAGAGGGGATGGTGGCTAAACCCTTAGCACAGAGTGCTTCCTCCTTTAAAAATTTTTTTTCATAAAACTTTTCCAGTAAGTCACAGAGTAATAGAAGTTTCAGGGACATAATTAGATAGAGTAGGAAGAAACATATTCCGGATCACTAATATGAAACAGGAAAATGGCATAGTCTACTTACAATATCTGTATAGCCAAACCTACACCATAGGGGATACCTAAATATAAAACTAAATACATGTGCTTGTTGATTTAAAAATAAACGGAGGTTAAAGGTAAATAAATAAGGTTGACTAAGAGACTATATCTCACCTTACAGGTGCATTTTAATTTGGATATAAATAGTAGTAGTTGTATAAACAGAGGAAAGTGAAAGTTGCTCAGTTGTGTCTGCTGAAAGTGAAAGTCGCTCAACTGTGTCTGCTTCTTTGTGACCCCAGAGACTGTAGCCCTCCAGGCTCCTCTGTCCATGGAATTCTCCAGACAAGAATACTGGAGTGGGTAGCCGTTCCCTTCTCCAGGGGCTCTTCCTGACCCAGGGATCGAACGCATGTCTCCTGCATTGCAGGCGGATTATTTACCATCTGAGCCACCAGGGAAGCCCAATAGGCAGAGGACCCTGGTCCAAACCATTCTATTAGCAATATTTCCTTGTTCTAGAATGTCATCCCCATAGCTTTCCTTTTGAGAGGAGAACAAGCTTTTCTTCTGGAAATAGCCTGTGTGTCTTTTTAAAAATAAAATTCATCAGTTGAATGCCTGAGCTGCATTCTGTGGTTCCTGAGCCAGAATCTCAAGGTGGATGAAAGTATTTTTACATTCTATTCATGCCAAAGGTGATCCATGGGGTTCTTTTCCAGCACTGTTCCAGGGTTGGCTGAGAACTACCTAATGACCGTATTCGATGCTAAGGCTCTAAAAGCCTGTTCTGTTTTTAGCCAGAACGTTTCTTCTAAATGACAAAAGAACCAGCTTTTCTCTCTCAAATTTCATCTGGATATTTTTCAAAAGCAAATGAACGCTGGGGCAGGAGAAGAACCCAAACACAATAAGGTTCAGTGAAAGGATTGTATCAGCCTAGTTGTTGTTAAAGTAAATTCAAGGTAAGATTTTGGGAGGAGAATAAAAATGTTTCCTGTTATGCTAAAGCACTGTAAGTAGACATTATATTATATATTCTTGTTGCATCTTTCGGTGACACTTTAAAAGCAAAGAAATAAAGAAAAAGGAAGCTGTGTTAGTTATATGTCTCAGCTCAGTCTGCTGCACAATAAAAGGCTGAATGTGGGGAAAGTGCCTTGAGGTTGGAAACTTATTACTAATTCAGTAGCAAATACATTAGGAGGTGCTCAGAGCAGTGATCCCATCAGATACTATCAAAGAGCTGCACATGGAGACAAGCCGCTTCATAATTCATGGGGCAATTCCACTGTCTTTCCGGGGAGGTTTCTTATCAACAGAAATGTGTTCTTGTGAGTGAATTGTTAGAAATACCAATTATGTGCTTGATTATTTAATTCTACACATATTCTTAGTTGAGTCATGAAAGTGTGTAGCTGATCAAAATCGAATTTCAGCATCTTCTTACAGTGTCATTCTTCAGTAGCTCCAGCCTTGTTAAATGTGGGTTAATATAAAGTAACATTTATTAGGAATTTCTTCTTTGATATTCAAAATAGCTTTAAGACCTCTTCCCTCCAAATCACTGAAGTGTCAATGCTCCAGCTCCCCCCTAAATTCTTCTAACTTTGATGCCACAAAAGTAACATTTATTTTTTTAAATTCAGTTTGATGTTCTCTTCTTCTTGATTCACAACGAAAATAATTCCCAGCTAACACTACTGATGAAAGCAAGTGAATTCACCTATAATCAGTTGTTTATATATTTTAAAATGTTGAAAAGAAAAAAAACTTAGGGTTTAGATTATGATTTATTATGCATATATATATATATATATATATATACTTAACAGCTCTGTGTTTTTTAAAAAATAATTTCCCATCTAACACTAAGAGTTACGGAGTTTTAAGTGTTTATTTATTGGAATTCACCCCAGTGCTGAATTCAGCATTTAAGTGCATAGTCTCATGTAACGTTAGTTCAATTTATAACTAGACAGGGCAAAAAAAGTAAGCTTTAAACAGAAAACAGCAAAAAGCATATATAATCTTTGAGATTAAAAAAAACTAAATGTTGGATCTTCAACAAAATATGACATAAAGGAACTGATTCTTTTTCTCCACATTGGAATAATCCTGGAAAACCAAAAAGAGCTTTGAAATGAAGATACTTAGGGGAAAGCACTCAATCTTCCAAAAATTTATAGTGGGGAATATTTTACTGGAACATACCCAAATACTTTTGCCTTTTTATTCCCGAGTGTATATTTTAGAATTCTTAAAATAGAATTCTTGAGAAAAACATCAAAATCATATGCAGTCACTGGGAAAATGAGGTCTCTAAGATTTATTTATACTTTGAGAACTTAAAATTAGGCATTAAACAGTCAGGGAGAAGTTTGGGCTATGACTTTTCTCTGGAAGTTCTTCCCTGGTGGCTTAGTAGTAAAGAATCTGCCTGCCAATGTAGGAAACGTGGATCCGATCCCGGGATGGGAAAGATTCTTTGGAAAAGGAAATGGTAACCCACTCCAGCATTCTTGCCTGGGAAATCCCATAGACAGCAGAGCCTGGCTTGCTATACAGTCCATGGGGTCACAAAGAGTCTGAAGACTTAGGACTAAACAACAACTTTTCTCTGGGGGCCCCTGGTGGTGTGACCTAGAAATGATCAGAACAAAGGAGATTTAGGGGAGAGAGAATTTCCCAAGTGGATGGAAACTAGCAGTGCCTCCTTTTCTACTAAAAATGTTAAAGAAGTCAGGATTCTGGTGTTACGCAAGAGGGCAGATTTCAGCATCCATGAAGAAATAGCAGTTTTAGGAAGGGAGTCCCACTGGTAGACATTGAATGTGGTAAGCTGTCCAAATCCAAAAAGCAATAGGAAAACCTGATCTGGATCAGAAGGGTGATTGGTCTGAAGATGGAGCTGCAAAGGTAAAGAATATCCTAGGTTAGCATGCTTTAGTGAGAGGACCAGTGATTCAAGACCTAGATTTGGGATATATTCAATTTTAGGATAAAGGAAGGTGGGAGGAGAGTACATCATGTGAAATGTCAGGCTGGATGAAACACAAGCTGGAATCAAGATTGCTGGGAAAAATATCAATAACCTCAGATATGCAGATGACACCACCTTAGCAGAAAGTGAAGAGGAACTGAAGAACCTCTTGATGAAAGTGAAAGAGGAGAGTGAAAAAGTTGGCTTAAAACCCAAAAAGTTTTTGAGTTTAAAATTTTTAAGTTAGCATCCAAAAAACTAAGATCATGGCATCTGGTCCCATCACTTCATGGCAAATAGTTGGTGAAACAGTGCAAACAGCGACTGACTTTATTTTCTTGGGCTCCAAAATCACTGCAGATGGTGACTGCAGCCATGAAATTAAAAGACACTTCTTCCTTGGAAGAAAAGCTATGAGAAACCTAGACAGCATATTAAAAAGCAGAGTCATTACTTTGCCAACAAAGCTCCGTATAGTCCAAGCTATGGTTTTTCCAGTAGTCATGTATGGATGTGAGAGTTGGAGTATAAAGAAAGCTGAGTGCAGAAGAATTGATGCTTTTGAACTATGGTGTTGGAGAAGACTCTTGAGAGTCCCGTGGACTGCAAGCAGATTCAACCAGTTCATCCTAAAGGAAATCAGTCCTGAATATTCATTGGAAGGACTGATGCTGAAGTTGAAGCTCCAATACTTTGGCCACATGATAAAAAGAACTGACTCATTGGAAAAGACCCTGATGCTGGGAAAGATTGAAGGCAGGAGGTGAAGGGGATGGCAGAGGATTAGATGTTTTGATGGCATTACCAGCTTGATGGACATGAGTTTGAGTAAGCTCCAGGAGTTGGTGATGGACAGGGAAGCGTGGCGTGCTACAGTCCATGGGGTCACAAAGAGTTGGACATGACTGAGCGACTGAACAGAACTGAAGGTGGAGTACATAGTGCTAGAGACAGGCTTCTCTATAGCTTTTAATTCAATGCACATTTAATTCTAGCATCGAGAATTAGATTATTTGAAAGTTATATTCTTGATATTGGGTGCAGAGAATTTCTAAGGGTTTATGGTAATCACTGAAGTTATTTAGGCTTAAAAATAACACAGCATTTCACAGACTCCCACTGCAGGAGCACAGCGTAGTAAATAATTTAACACTGTTCAGCCAGGCAGGTTTTTTTTTTTTTTTTTTTTAAAATATAGTTGATTTACAATATTACATAAGTTTCAGGTGCTGAACATAGTGATTTACAATTTTGAAACATTATACTCCATTTATAGGAATTAGAGGATATTTGCTATATTCCCAGTGCTGTAGCTTATTTATTTTATACATGGTAGTTCGCACCTCTTAATCCCTTGCCCTTATCTTACCCCTTCCCCCTTCCCTCTCCCCAGTAATGAAAGACTAGTTTGTTCTCTCTTACCTGTGAGTGTATTTCTTTCTTGCTACGTTCACTAGTTTGTTTTACTTTTTAGAGCCCACATATGATATCACAATGTAAGTATAATCATACAGTATTTGTCTTTCTCTGCCTGACTTATTTCATTAAGCATGATACCATTCCAAGTCCATCCATGCTGTTGCAAATGGCAAAATTTCCTTCTTTTTTTATCAGTCAGGCAGTTTTTTTCTTTCTACTCTACCACATCTAAAGCTGAGCAGCAATTTCTTCTCAAGACAACGTTACTCTCTATTTCTTTATCTTCCACAGAGGTTTTGAGTTTGAGCAAACTCCAGGAGATAGTGAAGGACAGGGAAGACTGGCGTGGTGTTGCCATCAGAGGGTCACAAAGAGTCGGACTCATTAACAACAGGTAGTGAGAATATTTAAAATTGAAATAGTTGAAAGGTTGCTAATTTGATACAGTTTTGCATGTTTGAGTTGTAATGATATTGTTTCCTTCCAAAGACATTTTTCTGCCTCTGATGAAGGCAAGCTCAGGCCTCAGTTAATAGTATCAGATGTTAATAGAATGTCTTTCTAAAATCAGAAGCACTTAAAGGACAACGATGATGTTAAATCACATTTTTAAGATTTAGTTTTGGAAAGAAAAATCATTCAAATCCCTAATAAGGCATTTACACTGCAGGGCTTACACTCATGTGGTCCCAGCAGCCAATACAAGGGCAAGTTCATGATATGGGAATGAAAGCCCAGGTTTCCTTCTACTGAACCCAGCACTTCTGGTTGCCTCGATCTAACCGTTAGAAGAGGGAAGGTGATAGCAGGGCCACTTGCCCACACTGAGGTCGGTCTCCCAGATGGGGGGCTGGGAGCAGGAAACTGCCTCCTGGGAAAAGTCAGAGAATGGGGCAGTTAGGGAATCTGCAGTGCATAAATGAAATGGTTGGGGGAGTAAGGGTGGAGCCAGATCAAGAGGAAAGCAGAGGACTTTCCTGGTGGTCCAGTGGTTAAGACTCTGTGCTTCCAATGCAAGAGGCATGAGTTTGACTCCTGGTCAGAGAAATCCTACATGCCACATGGTGAAGCCAAAGAAAAAAGAAAGAAAGCTGAACTTGGAACTTGGGAGGCAAGTAGATGTGAATGGGAGACCAGGCACAGGGGCCTCACGGCGCTTTCTGGAAAACTACGTTTGGAAGGCTCCTTTGACCCCTCTAGCTAGTGTCTCCTCCTCGAATTCTCTCTACTAGTGTCTTTTTATGGCACACCTAGTAATGTGCTTTATGATCTATTGAGGGTATAGTCTCCTTGCCAAGTCCACGGGCCCTTCATCCTGTTCTTAGTAAAGGTAATAAGGAGATAAGAAAATGGGCATTTTCGGACCACCTGCTATGCAGTAGGTACCAGCGGAGGTACATTTATGCATTGTTTAATTAACAATTTATGTAGGGACATCCTTGTTCTTCCAGTGGTTAAGATTTCACCTTCCAAAGGAGGGGTGCATTTTTGATTCTGGTCAGGGAGCTAAGATCCCACTTGCCTCAAGGTGAAAAACACACACACACACATTTAAAAAAGAAGCAATATTGTAGCAAATTCAATAAAGACTTTAAAAACGGTCCATTTAAAAAAATGTTTAAAAAAGTTACATAATTGACAGACAAGGAAACTGAGGGCTCATGGTCACTGAACTAAGAAGCAGAGGGAGGAGCCAGGATTGAGTTCACACCCTGCCCTCCTTCTCAAAGCACCATCAGCCTGCTGGTCATGAATGAGTGATCCATGTTCGGAGGCCTGGGAGCCACAGTTCACTCCCATTTGCTCCCATGGAATGCTCCAGCTTGCGCATTATTCAAGCCCCAGCTTCTTCATTTGCCTCTTCTCATCTCATTCCATCTTTACCATGACCTTCACTTAGGGAACAAAGGCAGGACAAGGAAGGAGAACTCTGGTGTGGATTTTACCCTTCATTGCAAGCTCTGGAGGCTTTTGAAGACAGAAATTATTTTCTTAAGTTAGTTTTATGGAGTAAATTTCTGACTTCATAGAAGATTAAATTTTCTTTTTTTATTTTTTTTTGTCACACATGTGGAATCTTAGTTCCCCAACCAAGGACTGAACACTTGCCCCTTGTGGGTTCAATGGGTTCAGTGGCAGCACAAAATCTTAACTACTGGACTTCCAGGGCAGTCCCAAATTTCCTATTTTGAAGGCTTCTAAGAGATTATCTGTATTACTCATTTGCCTCTTATTTCTCATGAGAGATAAAAGTAACTTACCAGCACACTCTGGAGATCTCTGGAGATAGAGGTGCATTGTTAAATACTGTAGAGAATATATTTTTCTTCTTCTTTTTTTAAATCTCTATCACTTTAATAAAGAAAGGGGGAGAAGCTAAGTCTCTAGAATGCCTTCCTTTTTGACTGTAGAACCTCAGGAGGTAGATATTTAGCAAGAAATCAGCTAAACTAGAGATTAATTCCCTCAAACTTTGGTTTAATATCTGACCCTTTCATCTAAACCTCTGAAAGTTATTAGGAATATTTATTTCTGTCTAAGAGCTGAGCATAGACCCCAGATTTGGGTTGTGAGCACAAAGGATCTGTGCACAGCATTTGCAGCGTCACTGAGAACCCTCCAACTTCTCACTCTAAAAGAAACTTTCTCTCTTGTGGTTTCCACTGTTATTATCTGACCCCAGGCTCCATCTCCTCTGCAACGACAAGTGAAAACTGCACTCTTGTCTTTGAATGCCAGGAAATAAAATGAACAGTAATGAGGAGTCTCTGCCAGAGAGGTTTTGTTTTGATGCTTTCTCCATCTGCCTTTACCTCCCCTGGGGGGAAAATTAAGGCAATGCATTTATCAGTTTTTATTATCTTGATTTATAACCTTGGGTCACAATTAGGAGATTGAGGCATAGATTTAAATAGTGCCAGTCTCGCCTTCTCCATTTCATTCTTTTCTCTCTTTTGCAAGAGATGAAGTTCCTCTTACCCTGTAATGGTGTACAGGTCTGTCAGTGCAGAGTGTCACTGCCCCTTAGGTTTACTTAATACTACACTTTTTTTGCGTTAACTTCAACCCACAGACTTTACATTTGTGTCCTCACCTTCCTGTTTTACACTCATTCAGTTAGATAAACAGTGTGCTTCCCCTACTTTAATGAGTTGATTATGACAAGAGTTGTGATGAGTGGTACTCAGTAGCTTCAGCTGATCATCCAGAAATTTTCATATTTCCAATATCCATCAGAGAATTTAAAAATAGTTAGTATGTGGACCTGTTGTGAGGCTTCGTTCTCTTACATCATTTCACATTTACTATGGTTCATGGTATAGAACAGTGACATTTATTCATCCATTCAAACAAGGTTCATTAAGTTGTCTTCTATGTGGCAGATACCAGGAGAGGTCCGGGGGCAGCAACAGAGAGATAGGCAAAATCCTGGCTTTCAATTGGCTAAAAAGCAAGTAACAGAAGGATAACAGACCAATGAAAAGCATGTTTGTATTACTCGGATGACACTAGGCAAAGGGCTCCTGCAGAAGAGAAGGGAACTGAGGTCCCAGTAGTCAGGAAAATCTCTTTTAGATGGGACAGAGGCCTGAACGAAGTGAGGAATACACTGTACAGCTTCAGGCAGCCTTGCAAGCAGAGGGAGCTGTGCACGTCAAGGAGCCCAGGACTGAGCAGGGTTGGGCATGTTTGATGAACAGAAAGGACAAAATCTGAACACAAAATCTGGAGCCACAGGGAGCAAAGGGGAAAGTGGTTGAAAGAGTAGGTGGCTGATAGATAGACTTGGGAATGGACTTGAGGCCCAAAATAGCAACTTACATTTCATTCTGATAAGATGTGGATGCCAAGGGAGGGTTTTGAGCAAAGGAAACATAATCTGACCTTTTTTCAAAAGAATTGCTCCAACTGAGAGAAGAATGAAATATAGGGGTAACAGCAGAAAGCAGGAAACAAGCCAGCACAATAAGACAGTGAAGGATAATGGGCCGGGATGGGGATGGAGGAGGGGCTACAGACAAGGTCAGGTTCATACTGAACTTTGAAGGTAAAGCCAACAGGCTTTGCTGAAAGACTGGATATGTGTAGGAGAGGATAACTCCAAGAATGGGAGATGATTAATGCTAGTGTTTACTGAAAGAGGGAAGCCTGAAGGAAGAGAA
Organism: Oreotragus oreotragus; assembly: GCA_006410675.1. Taxonomy (NCBI): domain Eukaryota; kingdom Metazoa; phylum Chordata; class Mammalia; order Artiodactyla; family Bovidae; genus Oreotragus; species Oreotragus oreotragus. The sequence continues at coordinate 46,258 of SJYX01016333.1, read as the reverse complement.
GATCAGAAAGAAGGAGAAAGATCAAGGGTTGCCTTTTGGACATATTAGCTTAGAGAAGGTTATTGGGTCTGTAGGTAGAGATGAAGTTTAGCATTGAGATTATGTTGAAAATGTGAACCAAGCCTTTTTTTGGCATCTGTGTATCAGGCTTTCCAGTTGCGGTGCTGGAGAAGACTCTTGGGAGTCCCTAGGAATGCAAGAAGATCAAACCAGTCAGTCCTAAAGGAAAGCAACCCTGATTATTCACTGGAAGGACTGATGCTGAAACTGAAGCTCTAATACTTTGGCCACCTCTTTGGAAAAAGACCCTGATTCTGGGGAAGATTGAGGGCAAGGGAAGAAGGGGGTGACAGAGTGAGACGGTTGGATAGCATCACCCACTCAGTGGGCATGAGGTTGAGCAAACTCGGGGAGACAGCGAAGGACAGGGAAGCCTAGTGTGCCGCAGTCCATGGCGTTGCAAAGAGTTGGATACAATGTAGCTACTGAACAACAACAAAAAAATATCAGGCTAGCCTTGAGTCTTTATGTCTAAAATTTAGTTTTTTCTCTTTCTCTCTTCCCTTATACCCACATCTTTTTACTTCCCCTCAGAAGTACACTTTCTGAATTTCCCTGCCCCTTAACCCACAAATCAGATATCCCCAGACTATTGCATGTGAACTCAAGCACGTCTTCAGAAAAATTATAAATCAAGAGAAGGGTCCTTGTGGTGATGGATTTGTTCAGTATCTTAACGGTGATAAAATTATTTAGAGCTAAACACACATATACAGTCACATACACAAGTACAAGTAAAACTGGGAGAATCTGAATAAGATCCATGGATTGTTTGAATGTTGATATTCTGGTTGTGATATTATACTACTGTTACCACTGGGGGGAACTGAGTTAAATTATATGCGTGATCTCTCTGTATTATTTCTTACCATGTAAAAACTAACATATCATCACAAGGAACTTTTAATGCTCAAAATACAAGGAGAAAACTTCAAAAATTCAAGTTTTTTTTTTTTTTGGTGGAGATGCCAGGGAACGAACCCGGGGCCTCATGTAGGCAAACAAAAACTCAGTTGTTATGGAAAGTTTTAATGCATTACTCCTAGATTGAGTCAACAGATAAAAAACATACTTGGATGTGACTAGTTTTATTATGGTTTAGGTGAATGGATATTTCCGAAAAATAAGGGCAAAACTCGATTTAATAAATTAAAAAAGCAAAAGAGGATAGAATTTATAAGTCCAAAAATTGCTTCTTTTGAAGAGAGCATCATAAAATAGAAATACATCTGCAAAAAAATGTATCCAGTGTTGGTGATGTCACAGTGAGATGGATCTTTACGTGCAAGCCTGGGGAATTATGAATTAAATTGCCATTCATTTAACTAATATTGTCCTCTGTATAACATACAGAAGTGAGTGCAGGATATGTTAACCCCACCATTTTGATACCAAGGACATTTTGAAGATTGATAGTGTTTAGAGTGAACCCCATCAACTTCATTTAACTCCTTGATTGGTTTTCTGTAGAGTAGTGGTGTCCCATGGGCCTTTCTGAAATGATGGAAATGTTCTCCATCTGCACTCTCCAACATGGTAACCCTAGTGTTACAAGGAAATTACCAGGTCTCGTAATTGCTACTGTTTGTATAAGCTGGCATCATAACCATGGAGAAAGAAGTATCACCTCCAGAAGTTACAATGACAATGTCTCATTATCTCAATTTTTGATGATGCTTTGTATTTATGTTATTTCTTAAAAAATGGACATTTTAAAAGTCAAGTGTGGCTGGTATTATGGTCCAGGTAAACAGTTCTAGACTCTCATCTAACATTCATTGGCTTTGTGATCTTGGGTTAAGTCTAGGCTTAAATTTCCTGAGCTTCAGATGAAGCCATTGGACTAAGTCATTTCCTTTCAAGCTCGAATAATTGATTCTACTATGAATATCCATATGCCATCTGGGAGACTGGCCAACATTTGTTCCATAGAATTAAAAAGAGAGGCCTTAAGATGAGCACATGGCCACCCTGTGGAGGCCGTGAGGCTCAGGGAAATAGGAGCCGAGGCCGACCTTAGATCCCAGCTCCCCTCTGTGAGCTCTAGGCTGTAGGTGATTTTTGGTCATTTTCACCATCTGTAAACCCAAAGGTGGTCTAATGATAAGCCCCTAGGATTTTGCTCTTTTTTCTCTTTTTATTTTTGAAGTGTAGTTGATTTACAATGTTGTGTTAATTTCTAATAAAGTAATTCAGTTATACACACACACACACACACACACACACACACACACACACACACACAAACACCTTCTTTTTATATTTTTCCATATAGTTTATCATAGGATATTGAATATAGTTCCTGTGCTATACAGTAAGAACTTATTTTTTAACCATTCTATGTATAACAGCTTACATCTGCTAATCCCAACCTCCCACTCCATCCCTCCCCCAGCCTTCCCCTCTCGGCAAACACAAGTCTGTTCTTTATGTCTGTGGGTCTGTTTCTGTTTCACAGATACATTCATTTGTGTCATATTTTAGATTTCACATATAAGTGAGTTCGTATGACATTTGTCTTTCTCTTTCTGACTTACTTCACTAGGTCTGATAATCTCTAGTTGCATCCATCTTGCTGCAAATAAACCCCTAGGATTTCAGATTTAGAATCAGTTTAGGCTCCAATTGTAGTCCTTCCCTGTATGACATCAGGCAGGATTGCTTCTGCACCTGAGTCTACCTCACAGAGTGAGGCTGCATTCCATCAGGGGACTGACCCAGCTGCCAATTCAGGGGTCACGGGTCCCACTTGCTCCCACCATACACACATATGCCGCACCTACCTTTCTCAAGGATGCCTTTCCTTTTTCCCCTTTAGATTTAGTGACGAGACAGGGGACAGGGCAGACATGGGTCTCTGGTGTCCCCTGAGAAGCCATCATCCTGTCTCGCCCCTGGTCTTCTGTCCACACGACCTGGAGCATCCTTGGTTCCTGTAAGCAAGGCTTGTCAGGACCAGGCCTTCTGTAGTTTTTCACGTCTCCCTGATACTGCAAAAGGCCCACCTGCCTAAAAATACCATGCAGCCCCTTCTTCCCTGGAGACTTTCTGCCTCCCTGAGGCTGCACCCAAAGAATAAGACTCTAGCCCTCCTCCATGGGTAGAGTGTGACTGGGGACTGGGTGGGACAGGCAAGGCCGGGGAAACTTTCTCCTACTCTCTGGCTCAGGACATTGAGCAAGTGCTTGGGGCAAGGAGTCCTGTTTACTAACATGTGCCTCCCCCAAGAGTTTATTTCTCTGCTTTCTCCCTTAAAGACCAGGATTTTTAAAAGCTTTCTTTTTTTTCCTTTTTGTTCTTCCATCTTTGAAAAGTTAAAATATCTGGCTTTCTGGATCAGATACAAGAAATATCACAGAAAAAAATCAGAATTTTACAATACTATATAAAAATACAATATCTATGTGAAACATTCAGCACTGGGCCTCATGTGTTGTACACACGCAATAGCCCATAGCTGTGGTAATTAATATCTGTTCTTCAATGTTAATTTAAAGATTATTTATAACATATGCAAAATGCCTGACATATAACAGATATTCAGTAAATGTTCACCAACATATTGAAGTAAAATGCTTTTGAGTTTAATATACAGACTAATACTGTTTTGTTTTTTAAGGTATTTTATCTTTTAAATTTCATTATATTATTTTTAAAGTCTTTATTGGATCTATTACAATATTGATTCTGTTTTATGTGTTGGGGGTTTTTGGCTCTAAGGCATGTGAGATCTTAGCTTTCCAACCAGGGATGGAACCTGTACCCCCTGCATTGGAAGGTGAAGTCCTAACCACTGGATGGTCAGGGAAGTCCCTAAAGACTACTGAATGATAGAGTTTCTGAATGATAGAGTTAGCTGAAAATAATGTTTTTTAAAAGGCTTTGAGAATTTATCTTTCCTAGTGCTCATTTTTACCTCCTATAAACCACATGCTAGGTTAGTTAGCTCAAAGCATACATTTAGATGTCCCTGGCCTTCATATTCTAGAAGATTGTATCAGCAGAAATAACCATTAAGCCTCTGCAATGGCACATGACACATAACATTAAATCATCGATATATCAGACCAAATGGAATTACTTGCTTCATCTAAGTCTAATGGCAGGAAAATGGGAAAAGGAAAATTGTAGAGGGGGCTGTCCTGAGGGCAGAGTCAGAGACCCAGACTTCTAGGCTTATGCCAGAAAAGTATGAGAGTGAATTAGGCTTCTCAGATTTCTTTTGGCTTCTCCAGCTACTTTAGTAAATGGACGTGTCTGATGGAGGTGGAGGTCTCACCATCTAAGTAAAAGGATACAATCTCCTCTTTACTGCCAATGGTTTGGGTCAAGGACACTGAGCCTTGCAATGAGTGCATGGGATCTGTCTGAGGAAAACCAGATAATCTTAATTAGGGGTAGGAAATAAGATGAAATAGAGAAAAAAACTAATGTTGCTATGTAGAAAGACTAAATATGTTGAATTCATTAAATTTTAGAGTTAATATTGTCCTAAGCAAAATCCTAATGAATATAACACTCACCCAGATGATTATAAAGTCCACTCTGGAAAATACAGAGCTTTTTTTTTTTTTTTTAAACAAAGAAGAGTAAAGAGGAGATACCTCCTTTACCTCACTGTAAAATGCATTATAATGTGGCAGTAATTAAAATGTCATTATCCTGGTTCATGAACAGAAATGGGAAGGAATAGCCTGAGACAGATCCTAGCATATGGAAGAATTTATAGTGGAAAAGTGTGTAAACATTAAACAGTATTAATCCTTTGTTCATTAAAGGTTAATGCACAAGAATGAAAAGGCAACCCATGAGAAAATATCTGCCAACCATATATTTTATAAGGGGTTAATATCCAGAATATATAAAGAACCCCCACAATTCAACAACAACAATAAAATCAAAAATTTGATTCAAAATGGACTACGGAGTTGAATAGACATTTCTCTAAAGATGAAATCAGTGATGCACCTGAGGGTAAAAAGAGAATCTTGTTAGATTCTGTCAGTATATCACATACCAAAATTAATTCCAGAACTTCCTTAGTGTTACAGTGGATAAGAATCTGCCTATCAATGCAGGGGACATGGGTTTGATCCCTGGCCTGGGAGGCTTCCACATGCCTCAGGCAACTTAAAATTCATGCATCACAATTACTGGAGCTCAGGAGCTCCCTGGTGGCTCAGATGGTAAAGCGTCTGTCTACAATGCAGGAGACCAGGGTTCGATCCCTGGGTTGGGAAGATCCCCTGGAGAAGGAAATGGCAATCCACTCCAGGACTATTGCCTGGAAAATCCCATGGACAGAAGAGCCTAGTAGGCTACAGTCCATGGGGTAGCAAAGAGTTGGACACGACTGAGCGACTTCACTTCACTTCACTTCACTTCAGGAGCTCTAGGAACCACAGCCTGCAACAACTGATCCCAAGTGATGCAGCTACTGAAACCTGTGTGCCTAGAGCCTGGGCTCTGCAACAAGGGAAGCCACCACAGTGAGAAGCCTGTGCACCTGGATGGAGAGCAGCCCCTGGGCACTAGAGAAAGCCCACGTGTAGTGACGAAGGCTCAAAGTAACCAAATATAAATGAATAAATTTTAAAATTAATTCCAGATGGATTGAAGCTTTCCGATCAGTTCAGTCTCGCAGCTGTGTCTGACTCTTTGCGATGCCAGGCCTCCCTGTCCATCACCAACTCCTTTTGCTTCAAAGTAAAAAAAAAAAATCATAGAAAACTTGAAGAAATTATTTTTGTTAATCTGACAACATGGGATAAGGTTGTAAGCATAAAAATAAAACCAAAGAAAAGTTATCACGCATTTGGCTAACAGCCTGGGGATTCAAAAGAGTTAGGCCTAAATCGTGTCTTTTTCAAAACCAATTTTAAGTTCCTCCCCATAAATACTACAACTACTCTCTACTCATTTTTTAAAAAATTTATATTGGTGTACAGTTGATTTACAATGTTATGTTAGTTTCAGGTATACAGCAAAGTGATTCAGTTATACACATACATCTGTTCTTTTTCAGATTCTTTTCCATATTGGTTATTAAAAAATATTGAACAGTTACCTGTGCTATAAAGTAGGTCCTTGTTGATTATCTATTTTGTATATAGTTCTACTCATTACTTTTAATGAGCAAAACCATTTCCTTGATATGAAGTTTGCACAGTCTTGTCCCAGGTCATCCTCCTAATTTATCCTTCAGATGTTAGGTTAGAGGATGCATCCCTCTTCTAAAAAAAGTGAGCCTTGGACCTGTCCTCTCGCTTCACTAAAGATATCCCTGTCTATCTGTTTGAATGGCTGCTGTCTTCTCTCCATCATTTTGCCAACAGTCTCCTCTTTTACTGGATAATTCTCATAAGCATAAATACATATTTGCTCTCTCAGTTTGCACCACACACACACACACTGGCCCCTCCATCCCCTACCCTCCTCTAGTGATCATCTCACTTCTCTACTACCCTGCAGAGAACGACTTTTGGAAAGAACTGTCTAGGAGCGCTGCCTCCGCCTCCTCAGCTCACCTACTCTCCAGCCCACTGCAATCTGGCTTCTGCCACCAACACACAAACGACATCACTTTTGTCATGTCACAACCCGATCCCATTTGCCGCAGTCGTTGGGCTCTTTTCGATGCTCCTTCAGGCACATGTGACCGGACGGATGGCTCCCTCTTCCTGACATGCTCTCCTCTCTTGGGATCTGTGGCAGGGCAGCAAGTCCTCAGTTGATGGCCCTTTCTCTCTCTTGAGTACTTGCCCTCGATAATCTCATTCATTTCCAGACTTTAGAAACATCCCATCTGGAGGAGTTCCCGGGTAGCCTAGTGCTTAGGATTCTGGGCTTTCACTGCCGTGTGCCCTGGGTTCAGCCCTTGGTTGGGGAACTGAGATCCGGCCCCCAAAATTCCATTTGCTATTTCTGAATTTACACACTCACATGTCCATTAGCTGCCTCTCTATCTCAGCTTGGATGTCCAATAGTATATCTCCGATCCCATTTGCCGCAGTCGTTGGGCTCTTTTCGATGCTCCTTCAGGCACATGTGACCGGACGGATGGCTCCCTCTTCCTGACATGCTCTCCTCTCTTGGGATCTGTGGCAGGGCAGCAAGTCCTCAGTTGATGGCCCTTTCTCTCTCTTGAGTACTTGCCCTCGATAATCTCATTCATTTCCAGACTTTAGAAACATCCCATCTGGAGGAGTTCCCGGGTAGCCTAGTGCTTAGGATTCTGGGCTTTCACTGCCGTGTGCCCTGGGTTCAGCCCTTGGTTGGGGAACTGAGATCCGGCCCCCAAAATTCCATTTGCTATTTCTGAATTTACACACTCACATGTCCATTAGCTGCCTCTCTATCTCAGCTTGGATGTCCAATAGTATATCAAATAAAATGTCAACAATGGGTATCCTCAGTTTCCCCCATAGCCTGTCCTCACCTCACATATGCTTCCTTGATCCCATCTCCTATGTTGCCAAGCTGGAAACTTGGGAATCATCCTTGATCTGTAATCACTAAGTCCAAGACTCTGAAATATATCTCAACTTCCCCTGGTTCTATGTCCACTGCCACCATCCTGGCCTGTGCTGTGTCATCTCTGGCCTAGATTACTGCCAGAGTCCCTTGGCTGGTCTCCCCAGACCCATTCTTGCCCCTCCCTAATCATTCTCTGCATCCCTGCCTTTGGCTCCAAACCATTTGCCACAGGTCTCAGATATGTCCTAAGGGTAAAATAAGAAGAGTTGCTTTTGTCTGATGAGAAGGGAAGAGAAAAATCAAGAATGACTAGAGTTTTGCTTGAACAACTTTACACGAGACAATGACTTTTTATCAAGATGGGAAAGTTTGAGTCACGTACATATTTGGTTGATGGGGATGGGTTAGAGGGGTGATCAATAGTCTTCTGCGAGCTAATCTGGAAATGTCAATCAGCCGAGCAGAAGTATGCTATTCAGTTCAGTTCAGTTGCTCAGTCGTGTCCGACTCTTTGCGACCCCATGAATCGCAGCACGCCAGGCCTCCCTGTCCATCACCAACTCCCGAAGTTCACTCAAACTCATGTCCATCGAGGCGGTGATGCCATCCAGCCATCTCATCCTCTGTTGTCCCCTTCTCCTCCTGTCCCCAATCCCTCCCAGCATCAGAGTCTTTTCCAATGAGTCAACTCTTCACGTGAGGTGGCCAAAGTACTGGAGTTTCAGCCTCAGCATCAGTCCTTCCAATGAACACCCATCCTTTAGGATGGACTGGTTGGATCTCCTTGCAGTCCAAGGGACACTCAAGAGTCTTCTCCAACGCCGCAGTTCAAAANATCCAGCCATCTCATCCTCTGTTGTCCCCTTCTCCTCCTGCCCCCAATCCCTCCCAGCATCAGAGTCTTTTCCAATGAGTCAACTCTTCACGTGAGGTGGCCAAAGTACTGGAGTTTCAGCCTCAGCATCAGTCCTTCCAATGAACACCCATCCTTTAGGATGGACTGGTTGGATCTCCTTGCAGTCCAAGGGACACTCAAGAGTCTTCTCCAACGCCGCAGTTCAAAAGCATCAATTCTTTGACGCTCAGCTTTCTTCACAATCCAACTCTCACATCTATACATGTATACATGACTACTGGAAAAACCATAGCCTTGACTAGACGGACCTTTGCTGGCAAAGTAATGTCTCTGCTTTTCAATATGCTATCTAGGTTGGTCATAACTTTCCTTCCAAGGAGTAAGCGTCTTTTAATTTCATGGTTGCAATCACCATCTGCGGTGATTTTAGAGCCCCCCAAAATAAAGTCTGACACTTTAAGTATGCTATAGTTGGAAAGAAATAAGAAACATGATAGATGTTTGATGAAAACATGATCCAAGCTAGGTTACCAGAGAAACAAATTTTGAGGGAAAGATTTGGAAATTGTTAGATTGGGAGGTAACATCCTGGTGGAAATCCCCAGTATTATTTGGATATGTAGGTCTGATGATCAATAGGAAAATTAGACTGGAGGCTTTGACCTGAGGGTCATCGTGAGAGTTTAAAGTATGAAAAAGATTAAATGGAAGTGAAACTTCTAGAAAACTAAACTATTTTCTTTTTACATATTTTATTCAAAAAAAATTAGTTTTATTGAGTTTGATGGGGGCTTGTTTACTGACATCCTTGTCTACTCACTAGAAACCGGTAGCTTTCCTCCTCCCCCACTCCAAGTGATGACAACCAAAAATGTCACTAAGACATTCCAGGGGTCCAGGAGGGAATCGGCCCTGGTTAAGAACTACAGGATTAGGGCAATGGTACTTCTTTTTAGCTACTGAGATGCTAATATTGGAGAACGCTAGAGAAACAGCTACAAACTAGTGGCGTTCTGAGCTTTTATCCTGCAGAAAGCACTTGGAAAGAATTTGATCAAGACCCTGCACCGCAAGGGTGTGGAGTAAGGAAAGAGTGTGGAGGGGAGCCACCACGGAAGAGCGTCGCTGAAGCTCAGGGCAGAGGAAAGAAGCCAGCACCTGGGCTCAGCGTTGCGGAAAGCCCTGTCCCTCTGCAGAAATCCTGTCTGCTCTCCACATGCGGACGGCTTTCCTAGCAACAGACGACAGGTTCTCAGCATTGCTGGACCCTAGGGATTTTTATTTCACTGGAGATGTCAGTACAGTTCACCTGCTGCCCCCTAGCGAGGCGGCTCGGGATGCCCGATAAATTCCCAATTGGCATTTCCAGATTGAACTGTCAGGCTGGCTTCTGAGAGTAAAGAACAGAACACACTGTCCTATCTTTCCTCCCGTCCTTGCTCCAAATAGCATCCTTAACACTAGCGACTTCCCTAACGTGGCGAAGAGGAAGGCACAGGACGTCAGCAGGACAGCAAGGAGCAGGAGCTGGGGACGGAAGAGGCACGACCATGGAAAGAAAGTGTTTCCAAAGCAGTAAAAGTCGCAGGGGTAAAAGTGGGCTGGGTTAGCCCCTGAAGCACCAGGAACGTGCTCTCGGCTGCCCTCTGCTGTCGAGACGAGTGAAGCCTGCATTTCCAGATTGAACTGTCAGGCTGGCTTCTGAGAGTAAAGAACAGAACACACTGTCCTATCTTTCCTCCCGTCCTTGCTCCAAATAGCATCCTTAACACTAGCGACTTCCCTAACGTGGCGAAGAGGAAGGCACAGGACGTCAGCAGGACAGCAAGGAGCAGGAGCTGGGGACGGAAGAGGCACGACCATGGAAAGAAAGTGTTTCCAAAGCAGTAAAAGTCGCAGGGGTAAAAGTGGGCTGGGTTAGCCCCTGAAGCACCAGGAACGTGCTCTCGGCTGCCCTCTGCTGTCGAGACGAGTGAAGCCAGGCCCTGGAAGAGACAGCGTTCTGTTGCAAGAGGCACAAATTAAGATGCTAGGCACCGATATAGGCCACGGGATGACATTGCTTCTTACCAGCTGCAGCTAAAGATAGAGCATCTATTTTGGTATGTGTGCCAGGAAAAGAAACGTTAATCATAGACAGTAGAGTCCCAAAACACAGATTTGGAAATACTGAGGGACTATTCCTGTCTCTAAAACATAACAACTGGATATGGGAGGCCAGGTGTAGGGGTAAGAATTAGTTCTCTGAGGGGAGTGGTGAAGTGATCCCCATGCCAGGGATGTATGAAAGACCCCTACTCTTTGTACTTCTTTAACAGGAAATCTTAAAGTCATACCACACAAATTATGAAAAAGTCATTCATATATATTTAAAAGATTAATCAAATCTTTAGAGGTCATTCTGTAGTAAACCCGAAATATTTTTGATTTTACCAAAACTCACAAGGAATATGTATATATACATATGTGTATCAACATAAAGCAAAAATCCTCCTGTATGTACCTACATGTTTCATCTGAATTAAGGGTTTTTTTTTTTTTGCTATTTTAATTGAAGGATATTTGCTTTACAGAGTTTTGTGGTTTTCTGTCATACACTAAGAAGAATCAGCCATAGGTATACAATGGAATACTACTCAGCCATAAAAAGGAATGCATTTGAGTCAGTTCTAATGAGGTGGATGAAGCAAGAGCCTATTATACAGAGTGAAGTTAAGTCAGAAAGAGAAATGTAAATATCGTTTACTGACACATATATATGGAATCCAGAAAGACGGTAGTGATGAATTTATTTTCAGGGCAGTAATGGAGAAACAGACATAGCGAACCAATCTATGGAAGGGTGGGAGGGGAGGAGGGAGAGGGTGAGTAAGGTTTTAAGAGAAGGAATTTGAAGAGAGAAGGGACATGACTTGTGCTTTGAAAGGATTCTGGGTGCTGCACTGGGAATGGACTATAGGAGACCAAGGTGGTGGCTGGGAGCTTTTAGTGTGGCCCTTCGGTTTCCTAGGCAAGATGATGGCAGAGGTGCAGGTGGTGAGGAATGATCAGAAGCTGTGTATTTTAAATGCAGAACTGGTGGGATTCGTGCTCATAGATCGGAAATGAGAGACAGAGAGACACACATAGAAAGAGGGACGTCAGGAGTCAAGGATGACTGAACAATTTGGAGAGTAGAGTTGGCATCAACTGAGATGGAGAAGACTGAGGGAACAGTAGGACCTACTGAGAAGAGCTGAGTGGGTTAAGACATCTGATAGATATTTGACTGGAAGGCCAACTTCACAGTTGAATATGAATCTAGAGTTCAGGGGAGGTCCATGCAAGAAATACCAAATTGGCAGGCATCAAGACAGAGTTTCTGTTTAAAGCCACAACCGTGTATGAGCCTCAAGGGTGGGGACTTGGGGACTCTAAAGAAGTTGGGGAAAGCGAGTGGATCAGAAATGGGCCCTGGGAGGGAGACTCAGTGACGTAACACAGCGTGGAGCCAAGAGGGGACAGTGGGAGGAGTGATGCATGCCGAGAAGATAGATGCATGCTCTGCTCAACGTGGTTATGACTTCAACCACCTGAGGGCAGGGTGTGTACTGCACTAAGTGTACACACATACCATGCTTTGTGTAGGCACAAAGACTGGGACATATCGTGAGGATACCAGACAGGGTTTGATTAGGAGCCTAGTTTTTATCAGGGAGTGATACGATCAAAACTGTTTCAGAAACTACCTCTTGGCGGTGAAGCATATACTCCATGGTGGTAGAGAAATGAGTAACTTTTCGTTATATACTTTGCAGTTTCATTAATTATAGTATTATTTCTGTAACTTAAAAAACTATTAAGATGTATGAGAAATATGAAAAGACTGCAAACTAGTAATTGCAAGTTCATTGTTAACAGCTCAGGAAAGAGATGCTTAGGGTTCAAAGGACTCTGGCTGGGAGATGCAATGAAGTCAGATGCTTAGGTTTTCAGAACTTGGCTATCTGCTAGGAACCAGCTTTAAAAAAAAAATAGGAAGATGGAGGGAGGAAAGTGCCACCAGGCTCAGAGGACATTACCTCCTCACCATCTCTCCCTCCAAAAGTAAAATGTCTCATCTTGATGAAAGGGGCAAGTAGGGATGAGGGTCACTCCTAGTGCTCAAAACATGAACAAATCTTTTACACAAACTCATGATTTTTGTTTCTGATAGTAAAAACTGGAGGTATAAATTGATATAACCTATTATAAAGATAACTTTGTGGGATAACCTCTTCAAAAAGTGATAGGCACTCACCTTTGTGTCATGGTTTTCTGACATGGACTAGGTATCTGGTTTTGCTAATTTGGGGATGCATTTAGTAACGCTTATCTTCCATGAATAGCAAACGGAAAAGGGGCCCTGGCCACATGTTCTCCCTAGGTTCAGCTCTGTAGCCTCCTGCCCAATCTATGGAAAATGTGTACCCAGATGTACTTTGCAACCTGATAGTCCACTGAGATGCTGAGTAGGGAGCAGAAGATTCAGGTGTGTACCTTGTTAGCCTTAGACTCCATGAATCATGTGGGCATTCCTGGTAGACCAATTGATAAAGAAACTGCCTGCAATGCAGGAGACTCAGATTCGATTCCCTGGTGGGGAAGATCCCCTGGAGAAGGAAATGCCAACCCACTTCGGTATTCTTGCCTGGAAAAATCCCATGAACAGAGGACCCTGGCAGGCTACAGTCCACGGGGTCATAAAAAGTCAGACACGACTGAGTGACTACCACCACGAATCATGATTCTACCTCAAGTATATATACCTGAAGTTTGACACTAGGCACTTCTAAGGCTTGTCAGAAGGAAAAATCATTATCTGCAGAGGATTGCCAGAATAAGAATAAGCAACCAATTCCTTCAGAATTTTTTTTTTTTTTAATACCTGAAGGTGCAAATAAGTCTTCAAAGAGCCAATTACTGAGACTCCAGTTTGCAAAGATTTCAGGATTTGCTCTCACTGAATCACACTCTAATAATATATCTTTGGTCTATACTGTACTGCATGAAATTGGTCATTTTACTTCTAGGAATGTTTGTTAACATGGATCACAGAATCCTCATGACATCTCAGGGGCAAAATGTACCTCAGGCATTTGTCTACAATACTAGGGTAGAGGTACACTTCTGGATCATGAGTCAACATTCAAGCAAAAGTAAGCTCAGTGCTGAATTCACTGCTTAATTCTTGTAAGTATTCAGGACTCTGCAGCATGCATTTTCAATATATCCCTGGGCTTTATCGTATTTTGCATACTAATTTTTCATTCAACTATATTTTTCTTACTTTGTGTTTTAATAAGCTATTTCACTTTTTTTTTTCCCATGAGGCAGAAAACACCAAACTCTGGACTCACAGTAGAACAGAAATGTGGGAAGGAGAAGGAAATATGAACTGCGTTGCTAAAAAAGCCATTGTTATAGAGATAAATATGATGAAATATGAAATTAAAAGGTCATATTAGAAGGAAAATGCAAGGGCAATACCTTCAGTACATTTTGTGTGTGCTACTGAATTCACTTACATCTACTTTTAAAAAAATCTCTCTCCCAAAACTATTAATTACAGATCTCATAAACATCTAATGAATTCTGAATATTATTGTGATTTAATGTAAAATGTCAAGAACTGTTCCATCTTAAAAAAGTAACATACTATGTCTCATACAAAGGCAATTTTAATTTGCTTAGACAAAAGAAAAACAAGAAGCAGAACAACCTTTTTCTTACTGCTACATCTACCATCTTAAAAAAAAATGATACCGAGAATTTACATAACCTATTTCCAGGTATTAAGTAAGAAAAATCAGTTGCAAACAAATAAAACTAGAACCCAGACTCCTAATTTTGGCTATGAATTTTAAATTGTTTCATCTCTCAGTCTTGAAAATGTTATCTTGACTGAAACTTCACTATATAATAGAAACACACAGAGAAATCTATTGAGCCTCTGCAGAAACATTTAGACTTTACTCCTGATGCAAATTACCTGCAAAAAACTAACTGCTTATAAAGGATGTTTGAAGCTACATCGATGACTTAAAAATAAGCACACAACCAATGTAAAGGAAAGAATCTTTCTTTTTCAGGAGAAAGGTCTTATGTGAAGCTATCCTCCTGAAACATGTTTGATGTCAACTCTGGGTGAACCAGGACGGCCGCTTCCTCTCTCGCTCGATGATCCTCTTGCCTTGATCGTGCTCAGAGGGTGTCTCCCCCGAGTACAGCACCACGGTCTCCACAGTAGGAGCCTTGAAAGGGCCCCCCTCTTGCTTCCCTATTTGTCTTCTGATTTCTGCTGTCTCCTTGCACACCTTCTCATAGCAATAGCCACAGAGGACATGTTTCTGTTTCAGGTGACCACATTCAGGACAAAAGTCTATATTGTTCTTTAAAAAGAAAGAAGGAAAGAAAGAAAATTGAATGAGAGGCAACAAAATGCACACATCATCAAGGATGAGGCTTATATTTAAACTTCTTTGGAAATGTTCACCCTGCACAAGGTCACAGAGTACCCAGTTCAACCTCATTTTAATCAGGAAACTAAGGACATATATTGATTTGAATTAATCAATTTGAATTCCAGGAAAACTGGAATTAGAAACCAGGTTTACCAACTTTGAATCTGGTACATTTTTACTTAAATACAACAGTTTTACTATGTGAAATGGTACTCCATTCCCCCAGCCTCAAAAACTAAACATCTGGTAAGGAGCCCATGGGTGATCCACACAGCCAGCATCTTAACTAAGAGACCAAGGCAAAGGGAATTCACTCTTCCTTTCAATCAATCCTGGGAAGAACAAGATGACAAACATATTATAAGTGGGCTTCCCCTGATTATCACAGTGCAATTCAAATTCCTGTATGATGTATAGTTGGTATGGGGTGTGATTTTTCTTCCTAGAAATGAACACTGATTATTTCTTAACGTAAAACTCTTGATCTATTACAACTTAAGGGTATTTTAATGAGTTTTTATATATCCATCCAATTTTAATAAGACAATTCTAACCTCTAAAGAAGTCTTTTCAGTGGGTTCTAAAGGTAGATTTGAACCATATATGAAAAATAGTAAACAGGAACATCAAAGAAACTCTAAACATGTCTGAAGACTAACATACAAACATTTATGAGGCAGATGACAACAAGGACTTCATTTTCTAAGAGAAACAAGTGTTAGTCGCTCAGTCATGTCCAACCCTTTGTGATCCCATGGACTGTAGTTTGCCAGGGTCCTCTGCCCCTGGGGTTTTCCAGGCAAGAATACTGGAGTGGGTTGCCATTCCCTTCTCCAGGGGATCTTCCCAACCCAGGGATCAAACCTGGGTCTCCAGCATTGCAGGCAGACTCTTTACAGTCTAAGCTACCAGGGAAACCCTAAGAGAAACAAAGAACCTTGGAAGTCATTTGATCCACCGACTTCTCATCGTACTCCAATACGTGGAAGACTGGACTGTACGTTCAACTCGAGGAATTGAAAAAATACCATGGTCAGTAAGTGCTCTTTTCCTAACAAAGCCCTCAGCATAACAAATTGTGTGTTAACAGAAAACTGTCTAAATTAATGAAGTATTTTACAGTTCCACATTTTAACTGTGGTCCCAACCATGACTCAGTAATACTTTTGAGCTCATGTTCTAAAGGTTTGTTTTAATACTGAATGTGGAGGCTTATGGAAGTCAATTTTCTGTCCTTGAGTTCCATCTGCACTGCCCTGGGGAATGCCGTGAAATAAACATGAACTCAAATCATGGCTGTTAAAACCATAGATTAATAAATCAAACACTATAGTTTTTGTTACTAGATCAATGAAGAAAGTATACCCATGGGAGATGGTAGGTGGGTGCCGGGGGTGGGGGTGGGGAGACGGAGAAGGAGCACTGAGATCTAGAATTGTCTAAGGATAGGAACACACACAAAAAAAGTTTCTAGAGAATAGGACTTCCATAGGACACTGCTAAGTCATTTCAGTCGTGTCCGACGACCCCATAGACGGCAGCCCACCAGGTTCCCCCATCCCTGGGATTCGCAAGGCAAGAACACTGGAGTGGGTTGTCATTTCCAGGGCTCAAATCCTGGTTCTACCACTTAAGTTTGGGATCATAGATGAATTCTTTTTGTCTCAGTTTCTTCATTCTCAAACTGCTGCTGCTGTTGCTAAGTCACTTCAGTCGTGTCCAACTCTGTGTGACCCCATAGACGGCAGCCCACCAGGCTCCCCCATCCCTGGGATTCTCCAGGCAAGAATACTGGAGTGGGTTGCCATTTCCTTCTCCAATGCATGAAAGAGAAAAGTGAAAGTGAAGTCGCTCAGTCTGTCCGACTGTTAGCAACCCC
>SJYX01016333.1:7556-24917 GCA_006410675.1 Oreotragus oreotragus | reverse complement strand
GTCATGTCCAACCCTTTGTGATCCCATGGACTGTAGTTTGCCAGGGTCCTCTGCCCCTGGGGTTTTCCAGGCAAGAATACTGGAGTGGGTTGCCATTCCCTTCTCCAGGGGATCTTCCCAACCCAGGGATCAAACCTGGGTCTCCAGCACTGCAGGCAGACTCTTTACAGTCTAAGCTACCAGGGAAACCCTAAGAGAAACAAAGAACCTTGAAAGTCATTTGATCCACCGACTTCTCATCGTACTCCAATACGTGGAAGACTGGACTGTACGTTCAACTCGAGGAATTGAAAAAATACCATGGTCAGTAAGTGCTCTTTTCCTAACAAAGCCCTCAGCATAACAAATTGTGTGTTAACAGAAAACTGTCTAAATTAATGAAGTATTTTACAGTTCCACATTTTAACTGTGGTCCCAACCATGACTCAGTAATACTTTTGAGCTCATGTTCTAAAGGTTTGTTTTAATACTGAATGTGGAGGCTTATGGAAGTCAATTTTCTGTCCTTGAGTTCCATCTGCACTGCCCTGGGGAATGCCGTGAAATAAACATGAACTCAAATCATGGCTGTTAAAACCATAGATTAATAAATCAAACACTATAGTTTTTGTTACTAGATCAATGAAGAAAGTATACCCATGGGAGATGGTAGGTGGGTGCCGGGGGTGGGGGTGGGGAGACGGAGAAGGAGCACTGAGATCTAGAATTGTCTAAGGATAGGAACACACACAAAAAAAGTTTCTAGAGAATAGGACTTCCATAGGACACTGCTAAGTCATTTCAGTCGTGTCCGACGACCCCATAGACGGCAGCCCACCAGGTTCCCCCATCCCTGGGATTCGCAAGGCAAGAACACTGGAGTGGGTTGTCATTTCCAGGGCTCAAATCCTGGTTCTACCACTTAAGTTTGGGATCATAGATGAATTCTTTTTGTCTCAGTTTCTTCATTCTCAAACTGCTGCTGCTGTTGCTAAGTCACTTCAGTCGTGTCCAACTCTGTGTGACCCCATAGACGGCAGCCCACCAGGCTCCCCCATCCCTGGGATTCTCCAGGCAAGAATACTGGAGTGGGTTGCCATTTCCTTCTCCAATGCATGAAAGANCTGCTGCTGCTGCTGCTGCTGCTGCTGCTAAGTCACTTCAGTCATGTCCGACTCTGTGTGACCCCATAGACGGCAGCCCACCAGGCTCCCCCATCCCTGGGATTCTCCAGGCAAGAATACTGGAGTGGGTTGCCATTTCCTTCTCCAATGCATGAAAGAGAAAAGTGAAAGTGAAGTCGCTCAGTCTGTCCGACTGTTAGCAACCCCATGGAGCAAAGCAATATTTACTTCAGAGAACTGTTCTGAAAATATAATTCATGTAAAGCACTTAGATACATCAAAGGCACTTATTAAGATATTAGCTATTTTTACTACTTATCTAAGGATTTTACTTCACAGTATCTCATTGGACTCAAGAAAAGAAGAGAATAAATCTGTCAGGGTTAATTAATAAAACCTCATATCAAACAGATCTACTGCTTCTGACTTTAATTTTAGGCTCTGCAATAGTTAAAATGTTTATTTATATATAGTTCAAAATCACACAGCTCAGGACTGGCACAGCTCACAATACAAAAGTCACACAGACTCTTTATAACCCAGTCCTCTGTCCAGACTCTGAGCTCCCTCCTTGGCTGTGTTCTGAGTATTTAGCCTACAGAACAGTAGACGCATACATATATAACAAGAATATTGGATTTATTTAGACCAGGGAAGGTAGACATACAGGATCTAAAAATAATTTACTCATAGGTTATATGGACAAATCAAGAGATGATGCAGTGGTGGACATGAGAAAAAGTACACCCACAAAAATCACCATATTACCTTAACTTTAATAAGCTTATGAGGGTTTCTTCTCCTACACCGGTTCACTTCAATGCTGCGCCTGTTTTTAGGAGCTGCCATCCAAAATATACTATCCAAAAGGCTGGACACCTCTGTACTTCCACTGGTATCATTTGTTGGTTCTGAAAATATAGCTGGACCTTGGACCGCTAACACTGGTCCTACAAAATAAACCATGGATTAAAAATAATAATAAGAATAATAAAACAATAAACCATGGAGATATAAAATGGTTTCTAGCTCTGAAGTGACCATTTCCAAGTATCACTCTCTTTAACAATCAAAAGTAATGTATCAGCAGGCCTATGTAACTTAAAACATTACATTCAATAGACATTTAACAGGAAACCTTAGTAGCTATTAAAATATACTTAAAGTTCATACCTGAAATAATTTTAGAACAGAATATTTAGTGGCACTTGCTTAAATGAATCAGTGAAATTCTACTAAAAGTTTCTCATCTTAAAATACAGAACTCAGGGGTTTAGTAAACATGAATAAAAGTGTGAGAGGCACCAAATTTAAACAAACAAAGGCAAAAAAAAAAAAAAAANTGTATGTATCTAGTTTGTGTACTTTTCCTTGGCCTTTCTCGTGTTGATAATCCAACTTGGATGGAAGGCTGAGGTTCCTGCTTCTTGAAGGACCCCCTAGCAGTCATCTGCTGTAACTGAAGTGTGGTTCTAAAATGCCTACACACTCCTGTGTCTTCTAGAACAGAGCACACTGCGCATGTCACTGCCTCTCCGTGTCACGTGCTAGCCTGTGATGGAGCAGTCCCCTCAGAGGCTCCTGGGCGCACCTCTGCTAACAAGCGGTACCGGAGCACTGTGCATATGGAAATCCTGGGTCCCTTCTTGATGCCCACTGCCCTGCTCTGCACTTGGCGGCCACCGCCTGCTCCTGTGTGAATGTCTGCTGGAAAAAACACACCCCTCCTCTGCTGCTTCTACCTTCTGAGCTGCCAAAGGCTGGAACCAGATAACTAAATCCATTAAAAGTGGGTATTAAAAGGGAGCAGACCAGGGTCCCTCTCTCTCCTTCATCACTTGCTGAATCCAGTTACCCAGGGCCCATATCCACTGAGCCCACCCTCATGAAGGCCTTCTCAAATATTGCCCACAAAATGCTACCTCCTTCTTCTCCTGACACCCCAACAGCTTTAATCCCCTCCTGTGACACTTCTACTAACTCCCCGGCAGAATGTGTGTGTCCTTACTTTATCCTGCCCTCTCCCTAACTTAAATCCCTGGGACAGGCAGCCTCTAAGGTAGCTGGTATTCACACCTGCGTGCAGTCCCTAGTGACTCACTTCTAAGAGAATATGGTAAAGTCATGGGATGTTCCTTTCAAGAGGTGATTAAGATACGGGATGACTAAACTTGTCTCAGCTTTTCCTGGCCACAATCCAAGGCTTTCAGTATCTTAGTTCCCCAATCAGGGATCGAACCTGGGCCCTGGTAGTGAAAGCACCAAGTCCCTAAGCCAGGAAATCCCCTCAGTCGTCCTCTTTCGCTCTCTCCCTCTTCCTTGGAGCTCTGCCACACTGTGAGCAGCGCTATGGAGACGCTATGCCATAGTCCATGGTGGGAAGCCAATGGCAAGAAACGGATGCCTTTGGCCACCAGGGACCTAGGACCTGCCAGCAGTCACTAGAAGGAGCGTGGAAGTGCAGCTTCCCCAGCCGAGTCTCAGGTAAGACTGGAGGAGCCACNTGGCGGAGCGTGGTTACAGCTTTTCGCTGACTACATTCAGGTATGGAAGGGACTCCCGAGGTCCTCCATGTAACGGAGGTTGCAGGAGCTCTGCCGACCAGGTTTTTACCTTCCTGGTCTCTGACTTGTCGCTTCCTGAGGGCCTAGTAGGAAATGGGGGTGGAAATGCGAGTTTGCCAAGTCATTTGCGGGGCCTTCCCGCGGCCTGGGGAGCATTGGTGCCTGGGGACCCTGGGAACGCGAGTCAGGGTATCCTGGGAGATCTGGGCGCTGTGGGAAGTTGAGGCCCTCACCCAGGGATTTTCTTTAGCTTTGGAACTAGAGAAAAAGGCAATTTTGAATGAGCTGCTTCCAGGTTTCCTGTTCAGAGCTCAAAAGATTCCCTTCCTGACTCAGATAGGCCTGATTCAGGAGCTTCTGGAGGTCGGAATCTTGGTCAGCGCTGTGGGGTTCCTTTTTCTTGGAAAGACCCAACTTTACAGTTCAGTTCTAGTCTTAGCTTCCATTTGGCGCTAATGTCTTTGGAAACCTTTTCCCGCTTTCGATTTCTTCGGTGCCCCTACTGGAAGCTTAAGAACTGAAAGTGAAAGTGGTAGTGTTTCTAGCCCGTTGTCTTTGTGAGCTCCAAAATAGGCTGTATTTGCTTTGGGGCTGTTCTTTTTGAAAGGAGATATGTTTATTTAAAGAAAGATGGTAGGCTTTTAAACTTTAGAGTATTTATGTAAGCACATTTTTCAAAATAAATCACAGATGCACTATCATCTTTCTCGGTGTAAGAAAACCGTCACCGAAGGTTTTACTGACGGAAGAAGGATTCAATTTGGCCGTTTTCCTACAGATCAGTAATGGCCTAGTTAATTAAAAATGTTATCTGACAGCTAAAGACGGGCGGCATCTAACTTGTTGAGTACTTTCTGTGTGGGTGGAGCTTACTCCCATCTCTTTAGGCTACCCTGTGTGATACATGTTTTCTAAACATCTTACAGGTGAGCTGACCACAACTCAAATTCAATAACTCCTCCCTGGTCATAGGTTAATATTTAAACTGGGTTCTTTTTGATGACAAAATTAATACACTTTGCATTACTGTGTAATGTTTTCTTAAAATGAAGGTGAAGGTGAAGTCGCTCAGTCGTGTCCGACTCTTTGCGACCCCGTGGACTGTAACCTACTAGGTAGGCTTCTCCGTCCATGGGATTCTCCAGGCAAAAATACTGGAGTGGATTGCCATTTCCTTCTCCAGGGGATCTTCCCAACCCAGGGATCGAACCCGGGTCTCCCACATTGGAGGCAGACGCTTAAAAATACTAGAATATTTATCTTTTTTATAAAAAGATCTCCTCATATACAATGATAGGAAACAAAGTTTGACAGGTCGCTACTGTTCGTATTCGGAGACAAAACCTGGACCTTTATCTTTAAGAAAGTGTTATCCTAATCCTAGCTGAAACATGAAGCAACTATTTGTTATCAGGGACTGAATCTTTCTATAATAAATTTCCTTGTTTAAACACACTCTTTTTTTTTTTTTTTTTTTTAATATGGTGCAATTCTGTCTTGGATTTTAAAAATTGTTTCTAGCCTGTTGTAATCAGAATTATTAATGGTAGACGTGATAAGAGACTATACTACAGGATGAAAAGGTGTTCCTGAAGATAATATTTAGTTAGGGATATTGACAACCAGTGGGCTTCCCTCATAGCTCAGCTGGTAAAGAATCCTCCTGCAGTTGCAGGAGACCCCTGTTCAATTCCTGGGTCAGGAGGATCCGCTGGAGAAGTGATAGGTTACCTACTCCAGTATTCTTGGGCTTCCCTTGTGGTTCAGCTAGTAAAGAATCTGCCTGCAGTGGGGAAGACCTGATTGGGTTGGGAAGATCCCCTGGAGAAGGGAACGGCTACTTACTCCAGTATTCTGGCCTGGAGAATTCCATGGACTGTGTAGTCTATGGGGTTGCAAAGAGTCAGACAGGACTGAGCGACTTTCACTTCATTGACAATCAGTGGGTAAACAAATTCTTCATACACTCTGAAGAATGTTTTTTATTAAGAGAGGGCAAAAGAAGGAATGTAACTTTAGATTGGGTGGTCAGGAAAGACCAATGCTTGGGGTTGTTTGAGGGGACTGGAAGATGAAAGGGAGCCAACTATTTGAAAACTTAGGGGTAGGGAGAGTTGCAGACAGGGAAAAGCATGTTTGAAAGTGTTGAAGTTGAGAAAGACTGAATTGATAGAAGGCCAGTGTGTTACAGTATAGTGAGCAGGGAGTTATCCCGGGTCTGGACCAGTTTTGTAGGGAGCCCTGTAGGCCAGAGTAATGAATTTTTATTGTGAATGAATAAAAAAAGGATTTAAGTGGAAGATGTTATGATACAAAAGTAACTCCGGATCAGAGAATGGAAGTAAGAGTGGAAAATAAGAAAACTCGCTGGTGGGCTATTTTTTTCAGTTGTCCCTGATAGAGATCCTGGTGCTTTGGAACTGCACTGCTCAAATCACTGCTACCCCTAGGTTTATTCCTTAAATAGGTGTGGATGTATGTCTCTCTGTCAGTCAGATGAACCTGGTCATCAGTTATGTGTTGGTGTATTGATTGAACAGAGCTTATACTTTGTGAATATTACAAAACAATTCAACTGTGATGACTCTGAGCCAAGGAGGAAGCATGGGACACTTAGGTATGAGTGTGTGGGATTCAGTCTGGGTGGTCAGGGCAGCTTTCCTTGAGAAAATGACACTTCTACCAAGGATTGGAGAATGACTTGGAAGGAGTTCACCAGATAGTGGTGAAGTTCATTGCAAACAGGGATTGTCTTGTCAGAGGGGTTTTTTGAATTCTAAGGGTAGTAGTATCTTTGGAGCGCGATGGCATGGTGTGAGTTGAGACTTGAATGACAGTATCTCTTAATTTTATGAAGATGAAACATGATCTTCTGAAACTGAAGATTATAGACTGGATATGTGGACCTAGCTTGTGTCTCACTTTGGACAAATTATTTTCATTCAAAGACTTTATCAATCAAATAGGAAGGTTGGTGATGTTTATGGTATTTGTTCTAACACTCAACAACTAGACTGAAATAATATATGACCTAAAAAACCAGTTTGGACCTAGTATTTGACTGTCAAACTCAGTGGAACCAGATATGTTAACTATAACCAGCTCACAGCATCTTGAAATAGTTTTTTTCTTGTTGTATTTTGTTGTGACTGACATCTAGATCTTAGGTGTTAGGTCATATCTACTTTATAAAATGTTAAACTCCACCCACATGGAATATATACTGTTATTTGGTATTTAACAGACACATACATGTTCTTAATAACTTTACTATTTGGTGTTTACTTAGTGCTAATTTTGTGCCAGGAACAAAAGGCATCATTTCATTTAATCTTCACGACAACTTTTGAACTAGGTAACACTATTATCCCCATTTTACAGATGAGAAAACTATTGGTGAGTGGTGAAAGGAAAGTATAATGATGCTGCTTTAAATGGCAGACAAGAAAAATCAACCAAAGAGATGAGTGTTTCATTATGAATATGTTCAAATCACCTAATAAATTTGGTTTCTATATAATTTTCAAAGCCCATCTATTCCTTGATGCTTGATTAGTGGATTTGGCCTATTTGCCTGCCCTTTTCTCAGAGATGCTCCTATAATAAATATTTGAGAATGTGAAATTTAGCAATACCTTTGTTTCTTTTTAAGCCCGTCTGGTAAACTTGTCCAGATAGAATATGCTTTGGCTGCTGTAGCTGGAGGAGCTCCTTCAGTGGGAATTAAAGGTAATTAAATGCTTCGTTCACTTCAGATTCCTATTATTAGTTGTAATGCTCTTTGGAGATTAATAGGCCATTAATGTAAAAATAAATAGTTGTGGCAGCATAATTTTTAACAGTTCTTTTTATTAATCTACAGTATTTTGATGTTTAAAGAAGTAATAAACCAAAGAAGATGATTAAATTTTTTAACTTAGAAAAGGTTAATTGTAAAATTTAAGGATACCTTACAAAAATGTATCATTGGTTTTTAAGTTTCAAATTACAAGAACAGTATGCCAAGTAGGCAGAATTCCATAATTTTAAAACTTAATGTACTCTGAGGTGTCCTAGAATACTTTAGGAAAAGTTGCATAATACCTTTAACTCAGGGATTTCTTGTGCAATACAGATGACCATTGAGGGAAAGCTGATTTACCATTCCTTTGGTGATTCTAATATAGAAGAAAGTCAGAAGAAAAGGTTTTATAAATAAGAAAATAAAGGAGTTTGGCAGAAATGCTTCTATAACTAGAAAACTATTAAAACAGAGTGTTTAAATGATTAAACATTCAGGTCTCTTTTCTTTTTTTTTAAGCTGCAAATGGCGTGGTCTTGGCAACTGAGAAGAAACAGAAATCCATTCTGTATGATGAGCGAAGTGTCCACAAAGTGGAACCAATCACCAAGCATATAGGTTTGGTGTATAGTGGCATGGGCCCAGATTACAGGTACCTTGTATCACCCTCACATGCATTCCTTGTTATCAATACTTTGGGAAGAAAAACCAAGGGATGTTTTCTTTTAATTGCCTACCTTCTTGTTTTTTGCTTAGTTGAACTACAGCAGCTGAAGTTAGTTATTTGCCAATATGAAGCAGACTGGGGGTTACTTGAAGGAGAACTCAGTGCTCCTCACTTGTTAAAAGAGATGGATACAGTACTTAGCCCTGTCATCTCTCTTCTCTTCTACCATCCAAGGCCTCAGCAATACATGTTATAATAACCTTTATTTTTAAAAAGTTTACCAGACAGCAAAAGAAAGCATACTATCCAGAGTTAACCTCATTGTATTTATTTCTGTTTTTAGCAAAAGGACAGAATTCTCAAAAAGGCCACTGGAAGTTGTATAGTATGACAGCCAGTTAGGATCCAGACGTTTATGTAGCCTCTTCTTTAATATTCACAGGAAGAGAGTAATCTGGTTCCATTAGGGTACCAGCAAGTTTAAATAGATTGACAGTTTTCTATGTTTGTCATTTAACAATTGAAAGGATTATCATTACTTCGTTACTGATTCTGTGGAACAGATAGGTAGAGCCAGAATTTCACTTTCGTGAGTCGGCAGCAGCTCTGTGCTTGGGCTTCACTGCAGTGGACCTGTTGCCACTGCAGGGAGGGAGGCTGGTGCACCACCACTCACAGGGTCAACAGACATGGCAGGAGGCTTGTTCACAGGGCTAATGTGGAGCTCAGATCAGTAGCACCTGAGCAGGAAGAGGTAAATCCTGCTTGTCTTGCCAATATACTTAATCGTTACACTTTTGACAAATTTTACATTTTTTACGTTATAGTTTCTTGGTACTCTTTGAAGTTCAGTCTGTGGACACGATTGAGGCAAAGTGAGAGGCCTTAACACGTGTGTATGTGTGTTCATGTGTGTGCATATTAGTGTATTGCCTGGAGTGAGATATCAAATGCTAAGGTAGGTTCTTTTGGGGTAAGGGGGGTATACTCTTGAAGATGCTGTGACGGGATAAAGCTCTCCTGTGCACTAAAACTGTCTCTGTTAAACTGATTGATACCTCTAGTCCATAGTTTTCTTTTTGTCTGATTCTTGTCTATTTCTTGTAGTTTAGCTCTTCAGTGATGCTCTGATATTTTCTTATAAGTTAACTGTACTTGGATGTAAGAACAAGACTGGTTTACAGCTGAGAGCTACTATTAAAGAGATGCATGTCAAACTTGGGCTATAGTTGTATGCCTGTAGAAGGTGAATGAGTCTTGAGGATGTAAAGCATCTGAATTTTAATTAAGTTATTTCTTTTCTGTTTTTCAGGGTACTTGTGCACAGAGCTCGAAAACTAGCTCAACAGTACTATCTCGTTTACCAAGAACCCATTCCCACAGCTCAGCTGGTCCAGAGAGTAGCTTCTGTGATGCAGGAATACACCCAGTCAGGGTAAGTTGATTTTATTATTTGAAATGTGTCATGAATTACGGGAAAAAATTATCTTACCTTTGTAAAAGTAGGCATATTTCAGGAAAAAAAAAAGAGGACTTAGTATTCCTGTATTTCCTTAATCAGTGAAGAAAACCACTATGAATGAATAGTTCTGATCTTAACTGGACCTGAAATATTTTCTTAAAGAGAAAGCGGGAATGTTTTCTTGCTGTTCATGTAACAGCAGAAAGCAGCTTGTAGATAAAGTCCTTTTGACAGTGATTAAAACATGTCTTTATGGGCAGGCAGTCATTGCTGCTTCCAGATTTATCTTCTAGCTGGAAATGATTGTAACCACTTGATGAAAGTAGTAACTGACACATCTGTGTTCATTTTAATTCCAGTGTTCTTGAGTTTGGGTGTGAAAATGATGAGGTAATTGCTGAATGTAAAACCAGTGGAAAAGCTGCATTTGCTGAAATCTGCTATTTTATTAGGACATGAAGTGTTACCCACACTTATTAACCCCAATATTTGTATCAGTCTATTTACCAAAATGATTTGACTATTGTTCCTCAGTACCATAAAGAAAATTCATTTTGAATTGATTTATTTAGAAAGGTGTTAAATGCTTTTTAAGGAACTCAGAAGACTAATTCGGTCACCTGATAACTTGCTTTACTTGAGAGTATTAATAACTTCTTACATTAAGTTGACTTTAACACCATGAAGGTGCCAATTAATTTTCACTTCTCTTTGTTCAGTGGTGTTCGCCCATTTGGAGTTTCTTTACTTATCTGTGGTTGGAATGAGGGACGGCCATATTTATTTCAGTCAGATCCATCTGTAAGTATCATTAGATGTATTTGAGGGGTTTGTTAAAGTGCTCTTTGAATACCTAATAAAAATAGAAGCCATAAAAACCTTACAAATTAGAGTATTTTCTCTTCCATTTGGGCTTTAGAAGTAATACATGTTCACTTGTACATTTAAAATATTGATAACTTCGTCTTCTGATAAGGAACCTCCTTTAGTTCTGCCCTCTGTTCTTCTGGCATGCTGGTTAACTTCACATAGTTAGAATGATTTGTTGAAGTAGTTGTTATCAAATCTCTGTAAATCTGTGGAATTCTCTTAAAAATTATGATTAAAGCTTATTTTAATTTTAAGTTCAGTTAAAACCTTTCTGGGAGTGGGCAATGCCCTTTGCCATTAGTTTAATCTTGGGGTTGACGTGAAGTGACTCTTCTGCACGAATATTGATGTTACTGTCATGACTTTGATGTTTTGCAAAATGAGTGAGTCGTCTGCTATAAATCAGAAGATTGGTGTCTGGGTTGGCAGGTGTCTGGAGAAGGCACCATCCCTCCACGTGTGTCTCACATCTGTTACTCATGTTTGCTGTGAGGAGACCCAGAAGAAAAGATTCACTATTAGAAACTGATCTTTCATAGTTTATAGATCATTAGGTAATGGCAGGTTTACTCAGTGCACATCTTATACTCTAGCTTTGTAATTTGAAAAAGCAAAAATATTTAGGTTGTTAATTAAATCAGAAAAATTAAGTATATGAAGAACTTTGACAGTGTCTTTTACCCCATATCTGAGCTTCTGAAGCTAAATGCCAAATCATCTTATCTTCCTTTCCTGAGAGTAGCAGAGCTGCCATCATGGGAATCCAGCTTTTATCTTTTGCCCTTTCCCTCTATTATAGCTAAAAGTCACTTGTTTTCTTTTAAAATATGGTCTGTTGCTGTCAATTTCTGTATGTGTGTGCATATGTACTTTTTCAGTAGATGAGTCATATATGATGTGGTAGCTGTTTTCGTGTAACTTTAGATTACAAAAATCAACACCTTTGAAAATTTTTAGTGCAAAGCTGTGTCTTTTTAGTTTGTTCACCAATGGTCACCATTTTTCAGATAGATATGATTTTTAGAACCTTTCAATCGTAGTAAGCTAAAATATTACTTTTGATTATTTGCTCTAAATTAACATCGTTTTTTTTTTTTTACATACATTTTGTACAGTAAATCATACATATTTGATGGGGTTTTGATGTATTAAATACCTGAGAAAATCATCAACACAATCAAGATGCTGTACCTCCAAAAGTTTCTCCATGCCTCTCTTCGTTATCACATTAATTTATTTTGTGACATAGCTCATTGCATTCCAATAAATATTCTGAAAATCTTAGAAGTTAGAAACAAATTATGGAACTGAGAAATAAATGTCAGAGTCATAAATAATTATATTAATGATTTGAAATGTGTGTTTCTGTTTTTGTTTCCTCTTCCTTTCCTGATTAGGGAGCTTACTTTGCCTGGAAAGCCACAGCAATGGGAAAGAACTATGTGAATGGGAAAACTTTCCTTGAGAAAAGGTAGATTTATAAAACTTACTCTACAGTCTTCAGCTCTCTGTAAATAGTATCATTAATCTATAAACAAATTTGTTGCATGACTGTAGTCAAGCCTAGCTACTGATAGAACACACTTACTTGTCTGTACCTGGGCTCCCCAGCCTTCAACATATTAAGTGGTGATACTCATTTCTTAAGGACTTCTCTTTCTACATTCTTATGTTTTCCTAAATGTGTTTTATTTTTTTTACTTCATTTTTTTCTACCATTTCAAAAAAAAAGAGACCATTGGATTTGGAGTAAAAAATTTAGGAAGAAAATTTTTAAATGGTTTAAGTGATAACAGTTTGTATGTGTGCTCAGTCACTCACTCGTGACTGATTCTTTTAGGACACGTGGACTGTAGTCCGCCAGGTTCCTTTATCATTTTCATTTTGACAATTACCAAAAAAAATATATATATAGTGAACCCAAGTACCTGGTGTTGATGGTAGATTAAAGATGTGCTTCCCTGGTGGTCTGGTGGTTAAGAACCCTTCTGCCAATGCAGGGGACACAGGTTTGATCCCTGGTCTGGAAGGATCCCACATGCTGCAAAGAGACTAAGCCCATGGGCTACAACTACTGAAGTCTGTGTGCCTTAGCGCCTGTGCTCCCCAATAGGAGAGTGGCACCCGCTCACCTCAACTAGAGAAAGCCCGCGCATGGCTACGAAGACCCAGTGCAGCCAAATATAAATTAAAAAAACAAAAAAAGACATGATGTATGTACTTGATAAAAAGTGGAATGATACATAAAAATCTGCCCCTGCCCAGCACAGCAGACTGCCCTCACTTAATTCCAGCTGTATTGTAGACTCAGCATTATTGTAGCCCACCAAAACGTGTCCTATGTTTTGGATGGGAGGAGTCTGCAATTGATTTTAACCACCAAAATGAACCTTTTCAGTACATTCTCAGATAATAATGCTGCTGCTGCTGCTGCTACTGCTACTGCTGCTGCTGCTACTAAGTCGCTTCAGTCGTGTCTGACTGTGCGACCCCATAGACGGCAGCCCACCAGGCTCCCCTGTCCCTGGGATTCTCCAGGCAGGAATACTGGAGTGGGTCGCCATTTCCTTCTCCAATGCATGAAAGTGAAAAGTGAAAGTGAAGTCACTCAGTCATGTCCAACTCCTAGCGACCCCATGGACTGCAGCCCACCCTGTCCATGGGATTTTCTAGGCAAGAGTACTGGAGCTAAGATTACTTAAAAATCTTAGACCTGGGATTACTTGATAAGCTTAAATAATCTTAGGATCTTAAAGTGCTTTCTTTTTCCTCTTACGTATTATTGTTGGGTCTTTCAAACGTTATGACATTTTACTAAAGGTTTGATTTCTCCGCTTTATTTTTGTAAATTGTTATAATATTGCCACCACATGCTGATCATATTAAAATACTTAAGGAAAGTTCTTAAGTAAACACGTTAGGGTTACACTCTTCATGATGTCAGGAATGCACCCCAAAAAATTGTCGATTTCTTATTTTGGGGACAGCTCAGTGAGGAGACTAGGAGAATTAATCTGTAACTTAATATTTTTAAGACTGTCTTATTAAGTGTTTAAAAAATCTTATGCTGTTGCTATCATTGTGTTTTCTTAGTCATGAATCATCTTAATAGTGCGATAAGTCATTGTTTTTCTTAAAAAAAAATCTTTAGATATAATGAAGATCTGGAACTTGAAGATGCCATTCATACAGCCATATTAACCCTAAAGGTTAGTTCAATATCTAATGATTGGATTTGTAGTGATTTTATAATTAACTGTTTGGAAAATTGACCTTTTCCCCTTCTTCATCAGGAAAGCTTTGAAGGGCAGATGACAGAAGATAATATAGAAGTTGGAATCTGCAACGAAGCCGGATTTAGGAGGCTTACCCCAACTGAAGTTAAGGATTATTTGGCTGCCATTGCATAATAATGCAAATAATGAAGTGACTGAAAATCCAGAATTTCAGATAACTTCTCTACTTAAACATGTTTAAAGTATGTTTTGTTTTGCAGACTTTTTGCATACTTATTTCTACATGGTTTGATGGACTGATGTTTTTAAAATGAGACTTATAAATCATAATAAACTCTTAAATTAACTTCCAGCTTTTTAGGAGTTAGTAAACTTTTAACACAGTTATTTCCTGCTTTCCATCACAGTCAATTTCTGGAAACTACATTGAAAAGCAGAATGGTGAAATTGGTCTTTAGTCTTCACACAGTTTGGGTTAAGTCAAACCTTGTCATCATCTTTACTGTCAGATGTTGTCTGCTTCAGGAAAGCAAAATCCTGATTTCAGTAAATACTGCTTTTGGAGCTGAGAGAATCTGTAGACTTTCATGGATTCTGAGGCAAGGTAGGAAGTATAGCTGTATTTCGGGCACTATTAGGTGTGGATCAGTGAAACCTAGGATGGTCTATGAGATTGCACTGGAGCTGCCGAGAGTGCTAAGCCAAACAGTCTCCTAAGGAGATGTACCATGTAGATACATAAAAAACGGTGTGCTAGTTCCTGTTGATTTTTCCATCACTAGTACATAAATGTATTTCAAAAGAGCCCCCTAGAGTCTACTAGATCTTTCTAACTCAAGGATGAACGTGAGTGCTGGAAATAAAATACTAATACTTAAATGTCAAAATTACGGCTTAAGTCTCCCTCATTCATGTAACCTCTGTTATCAGAACCTTCACTGCACATAAAGACTTCCAACAGCAAGCTAATCATGGAATATCAGAACCCTGTTTCCATCATATGTGAAGGCATAGCACTTAAAGCTTTCTTTGTTTTTTAAGGCATCGTAGGATGAGAGAAATCCTGTCAGTCTTGCTCACAGAACATAGTTTATGAATGTCATTTTTCTTACCAACAAAGAGATGGGGATTTCTGTGACTTAAATGTGGGTCAAAAGATCTCAAAAGATTTGGTTAAGTTTAGCCTTCTTAGGAAAGAGACTTATCTTGGAGTATTTTTGTCAGGACTCCCAGTTCTCCCTACTGTCACTGTAACCCCTAGAGTGGCAGGAGTGTTATGAGAGATGGGAGATGCCAACTTGACCTGTTTCTAGACGTTTGTCTTGAAGGCCTCATTTAACATTACAGCCTCCCCTTGTTGGCTGTTTACAAAGAGATGGGGATTTCTGTGACTTAAATGTGGGTCAAAAGATCTCAGAAGATTTGGTTAAGTTTAGCCTTCTTAGGAAAGAGACTTATCTTGGAGTATTTTTGTCAGGACTCCCAGTTCTCCCTACTGTCACTGTAACCCCTAGAGTGGCAGGAGTGTTATGAGAGATGGGAGATGCCAACTTGACCTGTTTCTAGACGTTTGTCTTGAAGGCCTCATTTAACATTACAGCCTCCCCTTGTTGGCTGTTAGTACATTATGAATCCAGCAGGCTAAAAAGAGAACTTAGTGGTCGAAAGGAATGGTTTTGGAGTTAGGTCTCACCTTTCCCCCTTAACTGGCCGAGTGACTGCACACGGTAATTATCTCAGAGGGTTTTCTCAGGACTAACCTCGATTCTGCAAGTGAAAGGCCTGGCAAGGTTAATGGTTAAATTTCAGCTAGTTTCAGCTCCTTTGAATTTGCTTAGGCTCGCTAATGTCCAACGTTAAGAAATCAGAGGAATGCCAAAATTCTTCAAAGAAGGGAAGAGGCATTTTTATTTAGGACAAAAAGCACATGGAGTTTCTTATGGAGTGCTAACAGAATAAACCCAAGGAATAAAGGGAGGAAAAATGAGCTGAAGCACGTCTGTGTCCAGAGTCTCATCTCTGCCTCTTGCCCCGTTAAGTCCAAAGCCCAGTTCAACTGAAGCTTCTCCATGAACACTTCTCCCTTGGTTCTCAGTTTGTTCTCTTCATTGACCTTACGTTGTTCCCTTTTGTCCCAGTTCTTGGGAAACTGAAAAGTTTTTGGTCTAGAAACCGATTGCACGCATCCCTACACATTTCCAAACTCTTCAGTCTTCTAGCCTATGGATTATAGCTTTTAAAATCTTATTTTAAGTATCATAATGCTCCTCATGTGCATTTTCCATTTTTGGTTCTTTTTTTTTGTATCTTCTCTTAAAACATTTGCCTCCACTTGTTTTTTCTTTTCTAGTTCCTCACTGAACTGTGAATTCAAGTTTTTGCAAAACAATTACTAGCAGTGAAATGTGGACATATTTAAAATTCACATGTGTGGGGGTCGGAGGGAGTTCAAAAGGAAAGGGGGATCAGGAGGAAAAGTAATACGGATCTTTATCAAGTGCTGCTGCTGCTGCTAAGTCACTTCAGTCGTGCCTGACCCTGTGCGACCCCATAGACGGCAGCCCACCAGCCTCCCCTGTCCCTGGGATTCTCCAGGCAAGAACACTGGAGTGGGTTGCCATTTCCTTCTCCAATGCATGAAAGTGAAAAGTGAAAGTGAAGTCGCTCAGTCGTGTCCGACCCTTAGCGACCCCATGGACTGCAGCCCACCAGGCTCCTCCGTCCATGGGATTTTCCAGGCAGGAGCACTGGAGTGGGGTGCCATTGCTGCTAATAAGTATGATCAGAGGATTTTTCATCTATTGCTCAATTATGTTCATGGCTGAAAATGCATGCTCTTAGTCCTTATTGCAAATGTAGGCAAGCTCCAAGTCCCTGTTGTAAAGAAACACAAGCTAATATTCAGTGGACTGCCGGAGAACATGTAAGAGGTAGTAAGTCCTTTGCTTTAGAATCCTAATTTCCTGAAACCAGTCCAGCGGTCCTGTATTAATGTCGTATTACTTTACACAGGCCCTTCAATTGATATTCCTCCCATGACTCTGCTCCAAAGGACCTTATAGAACCAGCAATACTTGGCTACCAATGGTAGCTTCCTAAGCACGAGCTTAAAGTTGGACAACTAACCCTGATCAAAGGCCTTGTCCCTGATCCATTCATCACTTTTCACTTTTTAAGTACTCTGTCAGGTACTCCTGTATTTCAAAACAGTAGGCTTACATGGTCGATTGTGGACTCCAAAACGTTAACTACCATATAAACATTTTCTTCTGCAATATGAGAATTTTGAACTCGTATACCTCCCTCAGTTCCCCTGTGCTTTAATTAGATCACAATGTTGAGCTTAAAAGGTTTTTTTTATTGGTATGTAAGTATACTGTGAGGGCTTCCCAGATGGCTCTAGTGGTAAAGAACCTGCCTGCCAACCCAGGAGACACAGGAGACATGGATTTGATCCCTGGGTTGGGGAGCTTCCCTGGAGGAGGGCGTGGCAGTCCACTTAAGTATTCTTGCCTGGAGAATCCCAGTGATAGGAGCCTGGCATACTATAGTCCATAGGGTTGCAAAAAGTTGGAAACGACTGAAGTGACAGCACACAAGTATACTGTGATTGCTTTTCTTTTTTGCTTTGTTTTTTTTCTGTGGCTCACTAATTCTTACCAGTCTTCCTCCCCCCCC
>SJYX01016332.1:311716-363441 GCA_006410675.1 Oreotragus oreotragus | reverse complement strand
TCTGAGCCACCAGGCAAGTCCCTCCATAATAATAATATCTAATATTTATCCAGTGTCAGATGATGCTTATAGGGTTTTACGTATATTTAATTAATCTTCACAACAATCCAGTGACATGGGTACTTATTATGCCTTTTACAGATGAGGAAAATGAGGCACAGAGAGTTTAAGCAACTTGCCCAAGGTCACACAGCTGGACTCTGTGGAGGCATGAAGCCCTGTGAGACAGGAAGAGAAGCCAAGAGAACACACGGGGAGCTCCCAAGCTGATGGCTGAGGGTGGGGACTTGCCCCCGGGGCTTCTGGGAAGAGCAGTGGCTACCTTTCCCGCCCTCACAGGGAGACGGAGAGGGTCTCGCCTGGCCAGGCTGCCTTCAAGTCCACCTGCTCTGAAACTTGGGCCAGGGCACAGGGAGGTTCAGCGTGTTCACTCATTAACTCAGCAGGCACATAGTGAGCACCTACTGTATGCTAACATGGTGGGGAACAAACTGGATACACCAATTAGAAAGAGACATGATGAGCTCTGCCCTCGGGCAGTGCAGAGTCTTGGGTAACCAGAGACCAACATTAAATGGTCCCGCTAATGGCTGGAAAGCTTCCCTGATAACTCAGTTGATAAAGAATCTGCCTGCAGTGCAGGAGACCCCGGTTCGATTCCTGGGTCAAGAAGAGCTACTGGAGAAGGGATAGGCTACCCACTCCAGTATTCTTGGGCTTCACTTGTGGCTCAGCTGATAGAGAATCTGCCCACAATGCTGGAGACCTGAGTTTGATCCCTGGGTTGGAAAGATCCCCTGGAGAAGGGAACAGCTATCTACTCCAGTATTCTGGCCTGGAGAATTAAGAGTCGGACATGACTGAAGGACTTTCACTTTCACTGGCTGGAATGACAGAGGTGCTCAGAGGATATAACAGCACAGCTCTCAGACTCTAGCTGTGCATGCACCTAAACACTGGGTGAGATGCGATGGGAAGCAGAGTGTGTGCAAGGGACCGAAAAGTCAAGTAGCTGAAGGCCTGGCAGTCAGCATGGCCAGCTCGGTAGGGGCACTGGGGTGCTCCTTACCCTTAGTGTTATGCAAAGACACGGGAGTGCTCTGAGTAACATCAGCAGATGTTGGGTCTGAGTATCCCTGCAGCCACAGCACGGAGGATGGATCAGGGCAGGATGCCTGAATGCTGGGGCCCAGGGAAGGGGCTGCTGCAGCGTGAGGTGATGAGAAATGTCAGCCAGAGCAGCCCCTCCCCAGCCAAGCGGGGGTCCGGGCCCATCTCACTGCCCTAAAGAGGCTGTTTGTTATGACAGCACATGGTTCCTGGCCAGAGTCCAAAGCAGTATGAGCTTAGGCAGGTCCCATAACCTCCCTGTCAATCACTGCTATCACCAGGGTGGATGGATGCCTTGGTGGGTGTGAACAAATGTGCTTCATACACTGTCAAGCTCCGAACAAACTTGCTTTGTGTGTCAAACACTTTGCCAGGCAGCAAGGATGCAGCGGACAAAGGCTCCCTGTCCCCGGAGGCAGTGTGTGTGCCACGCACGTGGGCACGGGGCTCTGTGGGCGTGTCTGTAACAGACACACTCGTCTCCCGGGCAGACAAGAGCCTTTCAGAAGTGACAGCTGCGGCTCCCTTCCCCCTCCTCCCTGAGGGTCCTGGGCAGGAAAAAGCAGGGAGATGGGGCATGTGTCTAGGTGGGGAGCAGGGAGTCAGGGTCCCAGCTGGCCCTTACCTGGTGCAGGGCGGTGAGTCCATCTTCATTGCACAAATCAGGGCTGACCTTATTCTTCAGGAAGTAGCGCACTGCAACAGAGGGGAGAGAGGTGACTGTCCTGTCCATGAGCAGGGGTGTGGGGGACCCAGGTGAGACCCACTGTCCCCCAGGCCCTGGCACCATCAGTCTTATTTACTCCTTAGAAACCTCCTGCCTCTATGCTCCCCTACCTGTTCAAACCCTAGTTCGCATCCTGGACCCAAGTGCAAAGGGAAAGATGTTGGGGTCAGCACACACATTCAGGCACAACTTCTGTACATTCAAGTCCACCTGCTCAGAGACTTGGACCACGGCACAGGGAGGCATCAGTGAGTTCATTCATTAAGGCAGTATGCACATATTAAGCACCTACTGTATGCCATCGTGGGGAAGAGTGGTGAGATACACCAAGGAGCGAGAGACGTGGATTCTTCATGCAGCTCAGAGTTTGGGAAACGAAAGACCGACAACCAATGAGCAAATCCACCAGCCCTGCAAGACCCTTCAGAGACCTCCACGCTTTAGGTTACCCGCCTCTGGTCAGTCTCCAGCCAGACCACTCCCACAGGGTGAGGTGTCCCTCAGGCCAGTGGGATGAAGCCCATGGTTTCCCTTCTGGCCCATCTTACCCTTCCCTGTTCACATGGCTCCAGGGCCGAATGTAGAGCCTGCGCAAGTCTTGTGCCCAGATCCAGCTTCCCAAGGGTGGACCACGCAGCAAGAAAGTGCACCTCTACACTGAAGGGGCCACCACAGGGTGGCTGTTTGCAGAGCCAATGGAGTACCTTGACTACACAAGCCGGCTTGTGTGTGTGAGGCCCTCATGATGCTGAGAAAGCCAGGGACAGAGGCCAGGGTCCTGCAAGTGCGGGAGCAGGCTGGCCCTGGCCCCTCAGAGCCCCTCCCACGCCCACCTAGTCTGAAAGTGTGAGTCTCTCAGTTGTGTCCGACTTTTTGCAACCCCATGGTCAGAGAAGCCTGGTGGGATACGGTCCATGGACCCTATGGACCCTATGAACCCTAGGGACCGTAGCCCGCCAGGCTCCTCTGTCCATGGGATTCTCCAGGCAAGAATACTGAAGTGGGTAGCCACTCCCTTCTCCAGGGGTGGGTCTTCCCGACCCAGGGATCTGGTTTCCCTTATTTCAGGCAGATACTTTTATCATCTGAGACACGACCTCATCTGGCTCCCTCAAAACACTAGCCGAAGTGCACACCCCCTAATGCCCACGGTGGGTGGTGTCTTCACGCCACCACCCACATGCTGGGGCAGGGCCACTGTGGTTTCCTCGCCGATTTGCCTCTGCTGTGGGGGGACAAACTCGAGTGAACTGTGAAGGGTAGAGGGCAGGCCATCCATTCTGCACGCTGAATATCCGCTGGGCAACCCCAGAGGGTGCAGGGGAGGGAGATGAGGTCTCTGGAACCTCAATGGGATGGGGGCTGTCTTCATTAGGCTCAGATCCAGGAACCATAGGCCCAGCGGCACCCTTGGCCTGAGGGCGACCAGCGGTCCCTGCAAGGGGGAGGCTGAGGTCTCCATCCAACTTCCTGGCAAGAGGTGACACCTCCCACAGACTTGCCCAAGATGCTTTCATCACTGCTGGGGGTCAGGGGGACAAGGGGCTTATATATGGTTTACACTCAGGTCCTCTGGAGCTGCCCTGTCCACTAGGGAACCACTGGCCACAGTGACCTCTTGGGGTTTTTCAAATGTTAACTTGTAAAAATTCAAAATTCACTCCCCTCAGTCACTCTGGCCACGTTTTCAGGGCTCAGCAACTACAAAGCAAAAGTGTTAGTTGCTCAGTCATGTCCGAGTCTTCTGCGACCCCAGGTAGCCTGCCAGGCTCCTCTGTCCGTGGAATTCTCCAGGCAAGAATACTGGAGGGTTGCCATTTCCTACTCCAGGGGATCTTCTCGACCTAAGGATCGAACCCAGGTCTCCCGTGTTGCAGGCAGATTCTTTACTGTCTGAGCCACCCGGGAAGCCCCCAACAACCACAGGTGGCTACCATATCAGAAAGCGCACAGATAGAAAATTTCCCATCTTCCCAGAAAGCTCTATAGGACATCGCTGCTTTGGGGCATCACACATGGAAATTAACTGCATCACCAACTGCCCAGACCCTTCTGTGGCTCCCTACAGCTCTGGAAACAAGTGCGAAGCCCTGACGAGGTTGCAGAAGGTTAGGTGAGGTGTCTGCCCTGTCTGCAGCATCCAGGCCTCCATCTCGCACGTTCCAGTGGGACCATTCATTCACACTGTGGCCTGTGAGAACTCCTCTCAGGGCAGAGGAGTTCGCTCAGTTGTATACAGTACTCCCAACCTACCCGCCTCTCCAGTCTTTTTCTTAAATTTCAAACACCTTTCACAATGGTCTTTTGTCAGCCACAGAGTCACCAAAAATCCTTTGATCTCTGAGCTTTTGCACTGCCTGTTTCCATTACCTGGACAACTCAGTCATCCAGGCGTGCATGCATCCATCCATCTAGCCTCACCCATTCCTCCCCACCTCCACCATCCATCACCCACCTGCATTCATGCATCCATCCAGCCATCCACCCACCCATCCACCATCCATCCATCCACCCACCAGCATCCATTCATCCACCCACCCACCATCTATCTACCCACCCTCATCCATTCATCCATCCAGTCATCCACCCATCCACCAATCATCCATCCACCCACAGCCATGCATTCCATCTCTAACACACACACACACACACACCTGTCTCACTCCTCATCCTTTACATCTCAGCTAAAGCTTCCCAGATGAAGGCACGCCCCCGTTCTGCACACCCACAGCATCCACACATCTCGTATACAGCCTTATCACAACCATAATTACATAACTATTTGGGTCTGTCTGCTGTGACCTGGCACTCACTGCTGGGGTCTGCCACACAGGTAATCCTCAACAACCCTTCCAGGACCCTAACTTACTTGGTGGCCTCCGAGCTCAGTCCAAGGACACAGCTTATCCATCTCTCAGCACAGCAGACCACCCTGTAGGGCTGACCCGAATGGCTCACGTCTAGAGTATTCAGCGCGGCCCACAGGGACTTCCTACCAGGATGGACGGTACTGGTCTCAGCCTCAAGGCCATGTTGAGAACACTATGGCAAAGCCACTGATCACTGTGGCCCAGCCTGTCCTCGGGCCATGGGGGTGTCCTGGTCCTGACAGCTGGCCTTTGGAAGAGAAGTGACCATGGTGTCCCTGTGCATCACAGAAGGTTCTGGAAGGTTCTGCTCCCATTAGGCCAGGGTTCAAATCCTTTGGGGGTGGCTGGTGAACTAGACTTCCGGTCTGGGAGACACTCTTTGAGGCAGAAATTAAGCGTCAGCTGCCAAAAGCAGTCTTTGTGTGCAGTAATTATTGGGGTGTTCTCTGTGCGATGTGGGAACCTAAGACATATAATTATTCCAATGTCGGGCAGTTATTTTCAGCCCAAGAGGTGGGACAAGTCATCTCCGTCTCTAAGGAGCCGTCGACAGTCGTGACCCAAGGCCCCCCTCTGTTGGTTCTACTTGTACTTTAGCTGGGAGCCTGGTTCTGAACCCAACCCACTGGAGCAAAGACTCCACCATCCAGGACCTAGCCAGGCTTTCCTGCCTCTGGGGTTCAACAATAAAATGATTCTTCTGGACTTCCCTGGGGGTCCAACGGTTAGGGATCTGCCTGCCAATGCAGGGGACGCGGTTTGATTCCCCGGTCCGGGAAAATCCCACTGCCACGGGGCAACTAAGCTCATGCGCCGCCACTACTGAGTCCACCACTCTAGAGCCCATGCCCTGCGACGAGAAGCCACCGCAGTGAGAAGCCCGCAGGCTGCAGCGAGAGAGAAGCCCCTGCTCACCGCAACCGGGGAAGGCCCTCTCGCAGCCATGACCCAGTGCAGCCAGAGATAAATAAAAAACGTTAAGGTTAAAAAACGACTCCTCTATTCCCCTATCAACACTGTCTTTTTACTGAGCCCCTCCTAGGCACCCAGGTCGATGCAGAACTGCTTTGTTTCATGGGTTCATGTCTAATCATTCCTCCTATGCAGAAAAGGAGACAGAGGGTCAGGGAAGCACAGCTCACCGCCGTACAAAACCCCGAGTAGAGGAAATCAGACCCTCTGATTTCTATGCCTGGACTCTTGACCACAAGACTGCTCTTTTCTGCCCCCCGGGGCCAGCGTGGCGACCAGCAGTGCTGGAGTATTCAGAGCTGGGCTAAAGGCTGGTGTGGGGAGGAGGGGGATGGGAGCGTGGACACAGTCACCTCTGCTCTGTGAGCATCAGAAGCCCTTGAGTCCCAGGCCAAGCCTCTTCTTGCAGACAGAGGGGCTCAGAGATCTACAGCCAGGACAGCAGAAATACCGCAGTCCCCAGGGGGCATGGAGAGACATCTCAAGGGACAAGTTAAACACAAAGTCACTTCCTCTCGCTTCCTACTTAAAACTCTCTCCCGGCTCCACACTGCTCTTAGACTAGAGTACAGGGCTTCCCTGGCGGCTCCGTGGCAAAGAATCTGTCTGCCACTGCAGGAGACGAAGTTTCGATTCCTGGTCCAGGAAGATCCCACGTACCATGGAGCACCTGAGCCTGTGCTCCAGAGCCCAGGAACTGCTACCACCGCGCTCACACACCACAGCTACTGAAGCCGGTGTGCCCTGGAGCTTGTGCTCCACAACAGGAGAAGCCACAGCGATGAGAAGCCCACACACCGAAACTAGACGGTAGGCCCTGCTCACCACAGCGCAGCAACAAAGGCCCAGCACAGCCTAAAGAAATAAAACCATACCTAAAAGAATCGCATTCAGAATTCTTCCTTGGCCTTCACTGGGTCAGCAAACTACGGCCCATAGGCTGTATCTGGCAGGCAGCCTGCTCCGATAAATGAAAATTTCTTGGAACACATCTGCACTCAATCATTTGCATATTGCCTGTGACTGCTTTTACCCTGCAACACCAGAGTTGATTAGTTACAGCAGAGACGTATGGTCTGGACAACCTAAAATATTTCCTTTTAATATCTGGCTTTTTACAGTAAAGACTTGCTGACCCTGGTCTTCACGGTCCTGCATGGTGTGGTCTTGCCTACAGGGCTACCATCTTGCTATTTTCATCAGCGTCTATGGGAATGGCTTGCTCTGAAGTTGTGCAGTGTGCAGCCTGCTCAACTGGACCTAGCCATCCTATATCCCCAGCTCTCGAGGCTCTTCTCTTGCTCTCTGAGTACCCTGCACAATAGAGGTAGCTGGCTTAGGCGGATCTGAGGGGTTGGTGGGGGCTCAGAAAGGACAAAGGCAAGAAGGGCACGTGCTCCTCTCCAGCTGCACACGCCCACCACTTCTCCTGGTCGCCCGCCCCCCGGTCTGCTCCCTGCCTCCGCAGCCCCAACAAACACCAGGCTTGCCCATCAGTTTGTCCACGTGACCCAAGAGTCCCCATGCATTTACTCAGCTGTGACTCTAGGCAAGTTATTCCTCTTCTCTGCGCATCAGTATTCTCATCTGTAAAATGGGGAGCATTTCCTTTGTGGGGATGCCATGAGGGTTAAGTAAGAACCCCTGAGAGCTACTACTATCATTTATATTAAAAACAACAACCACCACCACTGAGCTCCTGCTTGGTCCTACTCTGTGCTGGGTGCTGGAAATGTAACCGTGAATATCTTGCATTTCTCAAGAGCCCCTGACCTGGTCTTAAAAGACAAGGACAGTCTCTCTCCAGGGGACTCTGAGCATCTGCTGTTTCAAGGACCACAAGTAAGGCCACAGCCAATGTCCCTGCCATCCCCCGCCCCAA
This sequence comes from Oreotragus oreotragus, assembly GCA_006410675.1. NCBI lineage: Eukaryota > Metazoa > Chordata > Mammalia > Artiodactyla > Bovidae > Oreotragus > Oreotragus oreotragus. The sequence goes on along the minus strand of SJYX01016332.1, from coordinate 355,880 downwards.
ATAGGCAGGACCCCACTAAGATGGTAAAGAGGTGGCTCCCACCCTCCCCTCCTGTATTCCTGTGCCTGGCACCAACCCCGTCGCTCCGCCCACACCTCCCTGGCAATCTGGCTGGAATCTGGGCCAAGCAGGGCCATCTGCTCCCCTCTGTCTCCAGCTGTAGCGAGCAAGGCTGAACCGGCCCATCTCGGCAGGAAGCTGGTGGCGGCTGCCTTTGTAGGGAGAAATCACTGCTGACAAGCTTGTGTTTTCTTTGCCACCTGACCCACTCTGCCCCATCGAGCAGACTGCCTGACCTCGGGCTGGTCAGTGACATGCAACCACAGGTGTGGCTCCTGTCTTGGGCGGTGGGGGACAGCAAGGCAAGAGGTAACTGCCCACTGGATGGATGGACCTTGGACAATCTACATCTGCCGGGGGTGCCCTGGGGCTGAGCTGCTGCCGCCTGGCCACATGACTTCCACAATCATGTTCGCGGGACACCCACTCACCAGGCCCTCCTCCCTTTCCATCTTGCTTCCTTTCCTGCCCAGCACCCAGCAACAAAGCCTCATCCTCCCACTGCCTCCTAGGTGCTGCATGATCTAGTTTCTGCCCCTTTCCACCCCCACTTTATCCCACCCGCACCTCCTCCCTGAATCCCTCACCAATTCAGACACACTGGCTTCTTCCGTTTCTCAAAGCAAGACAAAAAGCGAGCTCCTCAAGGCCTTTACACAGAGCTTTCTGCACCTGGAACCCTCTTTCTTCCCTGACTTGAGCTAGCAAACTCCTCTTCATCCTTCTGATTCCAGCTGAAATGTCACCTCCTCCAAGAGGCCTTCCGAGATCACCCCAATCTCAGTCAAGTTGCCTGAGTTATTCTCTCCCATAGTATCCTGGACATTTGCATTTCTGCTTTGCAGTAGTACCTCCTGCAACCGATCGATACTTACAGGGTCATTAGTGAGCATATATTAATTATATAGTTATATGTTTAGTTTTTTTAGACTCCATGAGGGCAGGGATCCCCCACTGATTGGTGTCCCCAGTGTCCAGAATGGAGCCTGGCTCAGAGCAGGGGCTCAAGAAATATCCATTGTAGTGAGAACACCTGAAGTCTACTGTCTTAGTAAATTTCTAGTACTGAGTACAGCATCGTTATTAGCTATAATCATCATGCTGCACACTGGAGCTCTAGATGTAGTCATCTTACATAATGGCAACTACGTACCATCTGGCCAATATTTCCAAAAAAATGTAACCTATACGAGGAGACTGGAGAAGGAAATGGCCATCCACTTCAGTATTCCTGCTGGGAGAAGTCCATGGACAGAGGAGCCTGGCAGGCTGCAGTCCCTGGGGTTGCAAGAGTTGGACGTGACTTGACGGCTCAAGAGGGCGAGAGACTGAGGAGATGGATGTGTTACTTAGCTTAGCTGTACCAACCATTTTTTTCTATATATATAAAGGTAGATAGATAAACGTCATGTTGTACACCGTAATGTTATACACAATTTTTATTAAAATTTTAAGCAAATCTATCATGTGAAGGAGCAAAGGTAGGAAGGAATGAGAGGAGAGTGGATGGCTCTGGGGATCCATGGAGCTCCTCGTTCCAGCTCCTCATTCCAGGGGCCATGGGACTGTAGGGCATGGTCTCCCGCTGCGGACATACAAATAGTGTCGCAGACATCACACAAAGAGTGTGACTCAAGGACTAAAAAGCAACGAGCATGGATTTTGCACAGACATGCAACAGCAGATACCCCTCCTTGAGCCTCCGGTGGCGGTGCAGCCAGACCTGGCAGCTGACCAGCAGCCCACTCCCAGCCCAGGTACCAGACACCCATCATGACCCTTCTGCCCCAATCAAAGTCGTCACTCTTAGTCCACCCTACACATTTGGTGTTCTTTCTATAATTCAGCATTGACTGTGTTACAGGCACTATCTTAGGTGCTTTATGTCTATCAAATTCGTTAGTCCTCCATTTACATCTATCAACTCCATAAATCCACTTATGAGGACCAAAGACCTGCTATTATCAATTAACTGCCTGCCATTATCACCCCAGTTTACAGGTGGGAAAACCGAGGCTCGGGCTTGAGCTCGTGAAAATGACTTGCCCAAGGGCACATGTTTAGGAATGGAAAAGCTGGGATTTTAACTCCCAGGTTCTGACTGTCTCCAAAAGCTGCTTAACCATTTTACTAAAATCATGCCAAACAAGGACCCGGGGAAAGGAAGGTGGGAAGTCGAGAGATGTGTCAGATGGATGCAGATATGAGCATGAAGAGAGCCACAGAGAAGACAGAAAGCTGGAGGAAAGGTCAAGATTGTTACCAACAGTTCAGCATTCAGTACATGATAATAAAGAGGATGATCACTAATGGTCATCCCCGAAGCAGTTTGCAGGTAAGGACTGTGGGGCAGGAGGTTAACACTTAGCCCAAGGTCCCATGGCAGAGGACTGGGGACTTCGGGCGGACCCTGAGCAACACCACTTTCTCTGTTGGTCTTGCTTCTGCATCTCCATTCCTGGCAGACCCTACCCCTCCCTTGATGCATTCTCCACCCTACCCCTCCCTTGATGCGCCTCACCCCAAGCATCCTCGGGGCCTGCCTCCAGCTGCTGCACCCCACCCACTAGGCTGCACCACCTCCATGGAAAATCATGCCCCTACTGGTCACAGTTCCTTTCCTTCCTCACGTCCCAGGTCTGCTTTGCTCAGTTTCATGGGATCCAGCACGTGCAGTCTGGTCAAACCAGATCCTTGGGCCCCCCTTCCCGCTCTGTGGCGTCCCCCCAGGGCGCTGGTCGGGCTGCAGGGGACCCAGCGTGCTTCTCTGACCCTGCCTGAAGGGCCAGCACTCTCAGGAAGCAGTCTCTTTCCTCTCCTCCCAAGTCAAGGTTGTGCTGGGTCCTCAGCGCACTGCGCTTCCCCAGTCGTTCCACTGAGCAACTTCAACCTTTCCGCCCACCACTGCTCCTCCTCGGAGCAGAAAGAGCCAGAAATGGCTGCTTCCAAGGGAGCCCAGCCGCCTTGGGCCGGGGGTGGCTTCTGCAGGGCCTGGTGCCTCCCATCCCAGTGGCAGGAAGTTCACCCCAGGATCCCAGGCCATGACTCAGCCCAGGATGAAGGTGAAGGATGGGCAAGGAAGACCTGGGTTTCCCTCAAAGCCACAGGAGCCAGCCCTTGTTCTTTCCCAGGAAGCCCCTCTCCAGGGCCCATGTGAGTAGAGGAGGAGGCTGGACAATAACCAGTGTTGGTGAGGATGTGAGGACGTGGAACCCTCGTACACTGCTGGCAGGAATGTAAAACGGGGCACTGCTGTGGGAAAACTGGCAGTTTCTCCAAATATAAATATAGGTTTACCATATAACCCAGCGATTCCACTCTTAGCTATAGACCCAAGAGGAATGAACATATATGTCCACACAAAAACTAGTACCTTGAAGTTTATTTACATTATTTACAATAGCCCCAAAGTGGAAACAAGCCAAATGTTCATCAGTGGAGAAATGGATAAATGAAATGTGGTATAGTCACACCGTGGAATATTATGCAGCCAGAAAGAGGAATGAAGAGCTGACACGGGCTACACCATGGGTGTTTCTTGAAAATATCATGAAAGTGAAAGAGGCCAGGAGAGAAAGATCACATATTGTGTGATTCCATTTATAGGAAGTGTCCAGAATAGGTAAGCCCATAAAGACAGAAAGTAGATCAGTGGTTGTTAGGAGCTAAAGAGAGCAGGGAATGAGGAATGACTGCTTATGAGTACTGAGCGTCCTTTTGATGAAACTTCTCTGGAACTATTAATAGATAGTGGTAATTGTTACACAACCTCGAATGTTATACAACCTTGAATGTGAATGCAATAAAGACCACAAACTGCACACTTTAAAGAGGGAATTTTGTAGGATGTGAATGCTATCTCGATTTTTTTTTTTTTTTGGTCTGTGCTGGGTCTTCACTGCAACACTTGAGCTGAGTTGCCTTGTGGCATGTGAGATCTTAGTCCTCCCACCAGGAATCAAATCTCCGTGCCCCGCACTGCAAGGTGGATTCTTAAACACTGAACCACCAGGGAAGTCTCAATATCTCCATTTTAAAAGGAGAGCAAAGGAGTCTATGCTGGCCTGGAGCATCACGCTATAAACTCATTTCCTTACCAGCCTGGGAGTTCTGAGAGGTCAGTACAGCATCTGTCCCGTTCATTGCTGTACCCACGTGCTGAGGACAGCACACAATAGGTATTCAACCCTTAATGGAAAGGGGAGGAAGGAGGAGGCCACTGGCTACTTGGATGCTAAGTGGTCTGGTTTCTGCCTACCTTTCTTGGCATCATCCATCCCTGCCACCATGGACCCTTTCAAGACCAACAAGGCACCACTCTGTCCCTCTCTTGCATCTGTGGGCCTTCTCATACGCTATGCCCTCTTTCTCTGCCTTCACTTTACCTGGCTAATTCTTACTTTACTATTGTTTATTTATTTGGCTGCATCACATGGGATCTTTGATCTTCATAGCGGTGTGTGGGATCATAGTTGCATGCAAACTTTCAGTTGCGGCATGTGGAGGGGCATGGATCCATGACCAGGGATCGAACCTGGGTCCCCTGCACTGGGAGCACAGAGCCAGCCACTGGACCACCAGAGTTAAACCTTAACCAGGCGTCCGTGTAAATGTCTCAACTTACACATCGCTTCCTCCGTGAAGTCACCCCAGGCTGGGCCAGATACCCTTCTCAGATGTTTTCTCAGGTCCCTCCACGAGAACACGTAACACCATAATGTAGTTGCGTATGAATCTGTCTGTGTCTTTTCTAGACTATCAGCTCTGGAGGAATGGAGAAGTAGGGACCACAGACTTTCTAGCCACCGTGACATAGGTTCCTGGTCAGTATGTGATGGTTCTAGGAGTCAGGGGAGCCTGCCTGGCATCTAACCAAGCCGCAGAACAGGCCAGAGCATCTCTCTTGAGTTATTTCATGCTTTGTTCTCCAATCAATGCTCCCGGGCTGGCCTAGAGACCTCTCCGTCTCAAAATCTTCACCCCTTGGCCTAAACAAAGAAGCCAGTTTCTCTCTTAGCATCTCTGATACCCAAATGATCCTGAGGACAAGAGTGCCAAAGATGCACTGACATGAAGCTCTAATTTTCTCTCTTCTAGAATCCCCATGCCCAGGGCACATGGCTCAGCTGGGTAGTTTGCTGACCGAGACTCATGTCAACTATCCAGATGCCTCTGGAAATATGGAATTTGTATCTAGCATGAGGAGGGTGCCAGGAAAATTATTTCAAACCCTTCAGACTGTAAGCTCCTTGTGGGAAAATCTTGCCTGACTTTTTATCTGGGGTATCTAGCACCTAGAGTATGAGCTCAATACATATTCATTGAGAGAATGAACAAATAAAAGTTCTGGTCTTCTTCTAAAGAAAATAAAACTAAAGTGACCGGGGAAAATTAACAAAATAAGAACAAGATCTATGTGAGGAAAACTACAAAACTCAGATGAAATCAAAGAAAAATTCAATAAAAGGAGAGATAGTCTATTTTCATGGATAAGGAGACTTCATACTATCAACAAGTCAGTTCATCCCAGTTTGAGCTATAGAATCAATACAATCCCAATCAAAAACACAGCAAATCACTTTATGAACATTGACAAACTGATTCTAATGTTTATATGGAGAGGCCAAAGACCCAGAATAGTAAACGCAATATCAAGAGGGAAGGGACATATGTATACCTATGGCTGATTCATGTTAATGTATGACAGAAACCAACATAATATTGTAAAGCAATTATCCTCCAATTAAAAATAAATAAATTTTTAAAAAACTTAAAAAAAGATATTTAAGGAGTGAAATAAAGTTGGAGGACTGATACTAACGGACTTCAAGACTTAGTATAAAACTATAGTAATCAAAGCAGTATGGTATTGGTGAAATAATAAACAAATAGATCAGTGGGACAGTATATAAAACTCAGAAACAGACCCTCATACATATAAACAACTCTTATCCATTGCTGGTGGGAATGCAAAATAACATAGCTACTTTCAGTGGTTTCTTATAAAGCTAAACATACTCTTACCGCACAACCCAACAATCTCACTCTTTGGTATCTACCCAAAGGAGTTGAAAACTATGTCCACACAGAAACCTGCATATAGACACTTATAGAAGCTTCATTCATCATCACCGAAACTGGGAAGTAACCAAGATGTCCCTCCATAGGTAAGTGGTAAACTGTGAGACGTGCAGACAATGGAATATTATGCAGTGCTAAAAAGAAAGAAGCTATCAAGTTTAAATGCATATTACTAAGTGAAAGCGAAAGGCTACATACTATATGATTCTAACTATATGACATTCTGCAAAAAAAAAAAAAAAATTGGAGATAGTAAGATGATCGGTTGTTAGTTACCAGGAGTTGAGGAGAGGGAAGGCTTGAAGAGGCAGAGCACAGAGGATCTGGAGCAGGTGGGGAGGGGGGGCACGGAAAATACTCTGAATGATACCTTAAGGATGGATACGTGTCATTATATGCATTTGTCCAAACCCATAGAAGGTACAACACAAGAGAGAACCCTAATGGAAACTATGGTCTTTGGATGAGTATGACATTATCAGTGTAAGTTCCTCAATGGTAACACCTGTGCCACTGTGGTGCCTGCTGTTGATAATAACACGTGGGGCCAGAGGTGGCGGGGGGCGTGTATGGAAAACCTCGGTACCTTCCCTCCATTTTGCTGTGAAACTACAACTGTTCGAAAAGAATAAAGACGACGTGAATAAGCAAACAAATAAAAAGAAACCGGGGCAGCCGATGCACAAAATAAGCTACAGCTAATCCTCGGGAAAAACGCATAGTCTCTCTCAAGTGTGGGGGCGGGAGAGGAATCACTTCATTATGCAGGAGCAGATATTTATGTACTAGATTTCCTCCAAGGGAGGGAGAGCTAACTCATCCGCTGTGGAGAGGACGTGGGTCTGCAAGGTCTCTCCACCAAAGCTGCAGAGACCTTGCCTGTGTACACATTCCTCTCTCTCTCCCCCCTCGGTCAGCTCCCTCTGTTATAGGCATCTTGCCACGCCCCTCCCCACCCACACACCTGCCCGTACTTGATCCCAGGGACTCAAGGCAAGGACACTGTTGGTCCAGAAGCACGACTCTGAACATCCCTATTGTATTCATGAACACATCAGACTTCAGCTGTACTAGGTCCCCGTTCTTCACTAATTTTGCTTCCAGAATTCTCGAAGCACCACCCTCTGCAGACCCAAGAACCTGATCTCCCTTCTGCCCCGCAGAGCCTGGCCACCCGGGAACTCTCCAAGGTACTCGGTTTGCTCCCAATTCCCCTGTCTTCCCAGACACCCTGCCCTCGTGCCTCTTCTTGAATACCTGTTGATCCCCCAACTCCGTCTCTCTCACCTCACTTCTCTTTCCTCAGTTTTTTAAAATGGCCCAGTTATTTCATATCTCCAGGCAAGCAATAGATAAAAATACTTCCAGTCCTCCAGGTGGGAGCTGCATACACATAAACACTAAAATGGCTTCACAGCCATCATAATACAAGCATTTACTGAACATTTTTCACGTGTGAGGCACTATGCAAAGTCATTAAATGTCTCATCCCCGTTCATTTCCACGACAACCCAATAACTTAGGTGATATTATCAGCTGATTCAAAAGAAAACTGATTTGCCCAAGCTTACTTAGCTAATTAAGTACACGTGTATGCTAAGTCGCTTCAGCCATGTCAGACTTTGCTACCGCAGGGACCGTAGTCCACCAGGCTCCTCTGTCCAAGGGATTCTCCAGGCAAGAATACTGGAGTGGGTTGCCATTTCCTCCTCCNGCTGATTCAAAAGAAAACTGATTTGCCCAAGCTTACTTAGCTAATTAAGTACACGTGTATGCTAAGTCGCTTCAGCCATGTCAGACTTTGCTACCGCAGGGACCGTAGTCCACCAGGCTCCTCTGTCCAAGGGATTCTCCAGGCAAGAATACTGGAGTGGGTTGCCATTTCCTCCTCCAGGGGATCTTCCTGATCCAGGGATAGAACCTGAATTTCCTGTAGCTGCTGCACTGCAGGCAGATTCTTTACCACTGAGCCACCAGGGAACTCAATTCTGGTCTGGGCAATTCCAGGTACTTCTGGCATAACTAGTGATAAAAGATCCTCACCCAAATATAACCAAAACCAAAATCCACTCCTATCAATAATAAGGTAGAGAAAACAAATTGCCTATGAAGGTGGAAATTCCTCCTTTGAACCTTCCAGCTGGTTTCCTCTGCCGTCCATACCACCTGCTACACCTGTCTGCCTAGTTCCTACATTTTCTCTTAAAGATGCTGGGTTTTGCTTTCTTCCCTCAATACAGAGTTACACAAGACAGGAACAAATCCCAGTCTGGGCTTCCTTCTGCCTGTATGGCCAAGGAAATTATACAAGAGTTCTGAACATGTTAAAGGTAACCACCAGAGAAAGTAACATCAGGATTTATATATTCCAGATCAATGGAAAGGATAAATGAAAAAAAAAAAAACATGGTATTCATAAAAGTCACAAAATGAAAGAAATAACATAGGAACATAAATGCCACAACGCCTGAAATAAGATGACCAAAATGTAAACACCTTACAACAATAAACAAAATCATTTATTCTCCTGATAAAGCCGTGAAGATTTCATTGCCAAAAAGAAAAACGTTTGATTATGTGCTGCTAACCAGAGATACAGCTCAACAAAATAACAGTCTGAAAATAAAGGGATGCTCAAATATAAAACCAGCAAACGCAAACACAAGGAAAGCGGGGGTGGAGACACCACTGGGACGCAGAATAGAATTCAGGGCAAGAAGCGGAGGCAATCAACTTCAGGGCGATTTTTTTTTTAATACTTCAAAAGAAAATCATAAACAGAAAACAGATCAGTGGTTGTCCAGGGCTAGTGGTGACGGGGAGAAAGGGAAGTTGTTATCAGCTAGGAAAACTTTTGAAATCATAATCAGTAAAGCAAAATTCAGTGCAACACAAATTGTCAGTGAAGAAGTCAAAACCACAATTTTTGCTAGGAATCTTCAGCACACACACACCCTAAAGAAACAATCAGGTAGGGAGTGAGGGGCAAAGACGTGTTGACAAAGATGTTTATCACAGCCTTGTTTATATACACTGCTTAAAATTGAGAAATATTGGAAGCAACCCAAATGTCTAAACAATCTGAGACAGCTTAGATAAAATACGGAACATCCATATAACGGAATATTCCACAGCTGGTATCTTAGAGGAATTTTTAATGACACAGGAAAACGCTTGATATATAACANGATTCAAAAGAAAACTGATTTGCCCAAGCTTACTTAGCTAATTAAGTACACGTGTATGCTAAGTCGCTTCAGCCATGTCAGACTTTGCTACCGTAGGGACCGTAGTCCACCAGGCTCCTCTGTCCAAGGGATTCTCCAGGCAAGAATACTGGAGTGGGTTGCCATTTCCTCCTCCAGGGGATCTTCCTGATCCAGGGATAGAACCTGAATTTCCTGTAGCTGCTGCACTGCAGGCAGATTCTTTACCACTGAGCCACCAGGGAACTCAATTCTGGTCTGGGCAATTCCAGGTACTTCTGGCATAACTAGTGATAAAAGATCCTCACCCAAATATAACCAAAACCAAAATCCACTCCTATCAATAATAAGGTAGAGAAAACAAATTGCCTATGAAGGTGGAAATTCCTCCTTTGAACCTTCCAGCTGGTTTCCTCTGCCGTCCATACCACCTGCTACACCTGTCTGCCTAGTTCCTACATTTTCTCTTAAAGATGCTGGGTTTTGCTTTCTTCCCTCAATACAGAGTTACACAAGACAGGAACAAATCCCAGTCTGGGCTTCCTTCTGCCTGTATGGCCAAGGAAATTATACAAGAGTTCTGAACATGTTAAAGGTAACCACCAGAGAAAGTAACATCAGGATTTATATATTCCAGATCAATGGAAAGGATAAATGAAAAAAAAAAAAACATGGTATTCATAAAAGTCACAAAATGAAAGAAATAACATAGGAACATAAATGCCACAACGCCTGAAATAAGATGACCAAAATGTAAACACCTTACAACAATAAACAAAATCATTTATTCTCCTGATAAAGCCGTGAAGATTTCATTGCCAAAAAGAAAAACGTTTGATTATGTGCTGCTAACCAGAGATACAGCTCAACAAAATAACAGTCTGAAAATAAAGGGATGCTCAAATATAAAACCAGCAAACGCAAACACAAGGAAAGCGGGGGTGGAGACACCACTGGGACGCAGAATAGAATTCAGGGCAAGAAGCGGAGGCAATCAACTTCAGGGCGATTTTTTTTTTAATACTTCAAAAGAAAATCATAAACAGAAAACAGATCAGTGGTTGTCCAGGGCTAGTGGTGACGGGGAGAAAGGGAAGTTGTTATCAGCTAGGAAAACTTTTGAAATCATAATCAGTAAAGCAAAATTCAGTGCAACACAAATTGTCAGTGAAGAAGTCAAAACCACAATTTTTGCTAGGAATCTTCAGCACACACACACCCTAAAGAAACAATCAGGTAGGGAGTGAGGGGCAAAGACGTGTTGACAAAGATGTTTATCACAGCCTTGTTTATATACACTGCTTAAAACTGAGAAATACTGGAAGCAACCCAAATGTCTAAACAATCTGAGACAGCTTAGATAAAATACGGAACATCCATATAACGGAATATTCCACAGCTGGTATCTTAGAGGAATTTTTAATGACACAGGAAAACGCTTGATATATAACATAGAATGGAAAAACAAAAAAACCAAAACTATACATTCAACGCAATCTCAACTGGAAAGGAAAAACCGCATTGTATCTACACAGAAACACACGTCTCATTGGAAATAAAAATTAAGATTTTAACTGTGGCTATCAGTGACTTATTTTATGGTTGCCAGAATTTTCCAAACATTTAAAACTATGTATAGATTACCTTTGTAATCAGGATTTTCTGTTTTCACTATAAAACAAAATCCATACACAGAATGGTAGCCAAATGGTAAAAAAATATATTCCTGCTAAGAGTCTCTAGGGCAGAAATGAGGTCTCATGCTGGTTGACTCCATGAAGGAAATGCTGAAGCCAGGATTCTTATGTTGGGTAGGAAGTTAAATAGCAAACAACAATAATAATAATCCCTTTGTTGGTATCGCAAAGTAGGCAAACTATGGTCCAATGACCAAATTTTGCTACTATGAATTGCTTGTATGTGCAGCCATGAAATTAAAAGACACTTACTCCTTGGAAGAAAAGTTATGACCAACCTAGATAGCATATTCAAAAGCAGAGACATTACTTTGCCAACAAAGGTCCGTCTAGTCAAGGCTATGTTTTTTCCAGTGGTCATGTATGGATGTGAGAGTTGCTCTGTGAAGAAAGCTGAATGCCGAAGAATGGATGCTTTTGAACTGTGGTGTTGGAGAAGACTCTTGAGAGTCCCTTGGACTGCAAGGAGATCCAACCAGTCCATTCTGAAGGAGATCAGCCCTGGGATTTCTTTGGAAGGAATGAAGCTGAAGCTGAAACTCCAGTACTTTGGCCACCTGATGCAAAGAGTTGACTCATTGGAAAAGACTCTGATGCTGGGAGGAATTGGGGGCAGGAGGAGAAGGGGACAACAGAGGATGAGATGGCTGGATGGCATCACTGACTTGATGGACGTGAGTCTGAGTGAACTCCGAGAGTTGGTGATGAACAGGGAGGCCTGGCGTGCTGCTATTCATGGGGTCGCAAAGAGTGAGCAACTGAACTGAAGAATGCTTTCTGTACTTTTTTAATAGTGGGGGGAAAATCAAAGAGGAATAATATTTTGTGACATGAAAATTACGTGATAGTCAATTATCAGTGTCCATGAGTGAAATGCAATTGAAAGACACACTCTGTATATTGGTATATTGTCTGCGGCTGCTTTCTTTGTAGTAACAGACTGTACCACCCACAGAACCTACAATATTTCTTATCTGGCCCTTTGCAGAAAAAAAGTTTGCTGATCTCTGGCGCCGCGCTTTTCCGCTAACAAAGCATGTTGAAAACCACAGTCGTTTAATTCTCATGATAAAAGTCTCAGGTAGAAGAGGAAGAAATCAATGAATGTCCAAGGTGGACCAGCAGGTCCAAGGTCGTGGCCAGGAGGGGCATGAGCAGATTAGGCTCAATGTCTTCACCTGCCAAGGAATGAAGGGGGCACCAGCCGCCAAGAGCCAGCTGTTCACTCACCTCGTTTCCCACCATCTCACCACCCCCAGCCCCAAAAGCATTTCCTGTCAAGAGCGTGACCTTCTGAAATCTGCATGGTGGAGGCTGCAGCTGCAAAAAAGATGGTATTTTTATCCAGACCCTGTTTCCTGTTTGCTGGTTGAGGGGTTTGATTTGCTGGTGTTCGGTTTTGTCGCTTCTGATACAGACTATCTCCCTTGTCTCAACAGAACAGATAAGGATGCTGCCCTGGGGCTGCCCGGTCCCTAGGACTCTCCCCTCCTGCCACACTACCTCCTGTGATGTCAGGATCCCCATCTTCTGCCCTCTCAGAAGCAGAAACCAGGGTGGTTGGATGGGCCAGGGGTTGGGGGTGGGGGCAACAGAAGCACTTCTGCTGCAGGAAATGGAAAAATCCACTCTTATCGAGAGGAGCTGCCTGGCCCAGGAGGGGAGCGAGTCTGCAGGTTTTCCAGAGCTTCTAGAATCCACTGCTTTTAGCAAAGCCTGGCTGGGGAAGGACCAGCACAGCTGCGGGAGGCAGTTGAGTACAGGACTTGGGCGTCGTTTGCTGGGAATGTGCTCAGGACTTGGGGATCATTTGCTGATGTTGCCAGCAACAGACAAATAGGCACTGGCTCAACCCTCTGGACCCCAGGACTCAGCCAGATGTAGAGAGAAGCTACCTCCGTTTCTAACAAGTCAGTGATTAACAGGGGTTCACACTCACTGCATGCCTAACACTCTGTAGGAGTTAGCTCTCTGAAGCCCTACCACTGGCCTGGGCAGGAGGGAGACAGCCTCTCTGACAGATGCTATTAATATGGTACAACTGAGGCACAATGAGTGTCATTAACTTGCCCCAAGCCGCTCATCTGGTAAGAGACTCCAGTAGCCCCACACTTGAGCTCTGGGCTTGCTCTACCATGTTGGTTTCGTGTCTCAGAGTTAGATCTGATCCCAGGTCCCAAGAGCTGGGAGTTCTGCAGCCCAGAGCATTATTCTTGTTTCCTGTTCTGCCACCACACCCAGAACCAGGCTCTGAGCCAGACGGATAAAACGGCTGTCCTTTGCTACCTTCACTCCCACCCTGGACAGAGGCCACGAAAATGTACCACAGAGAGACAGGAAATCCACCTAAGCATTGCCCCTGCCATGAAAACACAGGTGGAGCAGCTAAGAATCCAGACCCTGTTTCCCAGTGATCTGACCTCAGGGATGTCACCGCCTCTGTCTGAGCCTGTTTTCCTCATCTGTAAAAGAGAAGTTATAACCTCATGAGGCTGTTTGAGAGAGAGATTATGGAGTAGTGTGTGTGTGTGTGTGTGTGTGTGTGTGTGTGTGTGTGTGTGTGCGTGTGTGTGTGTGTGTTAGTTGCTCAGTTGCGTCCTGACTTTGCGACTCCATGGACTATAGCCCACCAGGCTCCTCTGTCCATGGTATTCTCCAGGTAAGAATATTGGAGTGGGTTGCCATGCCCTTCTCCAGGGGAATCTTCCTGACCCAGGGATCGAACCCAGGGATCGAACCCAGGTCTCCTTCATTGGAGGCAGATTCTTCCCTGGTGGTCTAAGCCACCAGGAAAGCTCCAGAGTAGATTACTGGTATTATAACAGGAGGAGGAGTATTTAGCTAGTTGGGAGACAGTCATCCCACGGGAACGTGGAGCCCAGTCTTCAAGCCACCAAATGGTGGCTCACGGTGGTGGGCACCTGTGGAGGTCTTGTGGGCTGACATGAGGCGGAGCCAAAGGGCATTGTGGCTGCGGCATCCAGTCCCCAGGAGGCATGGCTTCCTCCTAAGGCTCCCACGCTTGTGCAGGTGCCTCACACACTGAAGAGGACCGACTGCCATGAGTCATGATAGGAGGGCATGTGCCCTGTGAGGCTGGGTCACAGCAGACACTGCAGGCTCCATCTTGCTCCCTGGGCCACTCGCTCTGGAGAAGGAGTTGCCGTGCTGTGAGGACAACTTAGTCAGCCTCGGAAAGACCTCATCACGAGATGCTGAGGCCTCCTGCCAGGAGCCACGCTGGAGCCATCGTGGAATCAGAGTCTCGAGCCCCAGTCAAGCCCTCAGATGATGGGCATCTGGGTGACATGCTGACTACAACCTCATGAGAGGCCCTAAGCAGGAACCACGGAGCCACCAGCCCAGGCCTCCAAGGTGCCCTAGAATCTGTGCCCTCTCCCCTCCCCATCAGTCAAATTTCTGTTAACCAGGGAAATTCTTCAGTACACCCTACAGCTGACTAAGAGTTTCTATTTCCGCCCACAGGGCTGAAAACACGTCAGACCTCACCTGGGTCTCTGTCTCGTTCTGGAGGCACAACCGCATCTTCCCCGTTGTGTGAGGATGGGAGCAGATGTTGAGGCACCTTCCTGGGCTGAGGGTACCCACGGCCTGGCTGGAGAGAAGGGGGAGAGGAGACAGCGGCCGCACAGTTTCCTGAATCACAGATCTGAATGTGCTTCTCTCCCGCTCAAAAAAAAAAAAAAAACACACACCTCTCAGTGCTGCCCATGGCCTGCACACTGTCAGGAGCCAACCCAGTGATTCTCACTGTGTGGTCCCAGTGGTGGCAGCAGCACCTGGGAATTTGCGAGAAGGGCAACTTCTGTGGCTCTACCTCAGAAAAACTGAATCAGGAGTTCTGGGGAAGCCCGGGCGCTCAGCGGTTTCACACTTGCCTCCAGTGATCCGGACGCTCCATCTCCTATCTCCCCATTCCTTCCCGTGTCTCCCGTGCTCTGGAAACACCCAGCGTCTATTCCTCCCGGCTGCACCCTAGCACCACGATTATTCCCTGGCTACCAACTCCGTGCCAGGTGTGAGCACAGAGCAGGGAACACGGCAGACATCAGCCCTGCTCTCCTCAAGCCTGCAACCTGCCCTGCCCTCAGTCTGGAATATTCTTTCCTTCCTCCCACCAGCCAGATTCTCACCCGGCCCTCACGCTAGTGCGGGAGAGGCTCAGCAATCACAAGGCGATCATGAAATGAGTCGACGAATATGTGACTGAATGCATTACCCTCCTTGAGCCTGAATTAAGTGCCCGCAGGAGGCAGTGTGCACCTCCACCCACCTGTCACCCTTCACGAGGGGCCCCAGGAGCACTTGAGGTGTGCACAACACAGATTGAAATATTGGCACTGTGAGTGTAACATGCACACCGGACTGGAAAGATTTAGTAAACAACCCCCTCCCAAAAAAAGATGAAAAAACATGTTTCAATAATGTTTTGTATTGATTATATGGTGAAAGAATAGATTGAGTTAAAGAAAGTATACAAATTAATTTTACCTGTCTCTTTTCTACTTGAAGGTGCTACTAGGACATTTGAAATTAAGTATGTGGCTCACTTTATTTATTTTTTTTTTTGACCAGCACTGTGCTGGTTGTAAATATTAGTTTCAGGACTACAGACCCTGTGAGGGCATTTCTGTCCATCCATTCATCCTTCCTTCCTTCCTTGATTTCTCCCTCCCCTCCTCCTCTCCTCTGTCCTTCTTTCCACAAACATTTATTGGACATCTGCTCTTGACTCTCACCATAAAACTGGGCACAAAGTAAGCACCAACACTGTTTGCTGAATGAATAAATCAACGCTCAGAATGCAGACTGACCCACAAGTGACCCTGGGGGAGTTCCTCTCCTCTTTAATTCCCATACCTGCTTGTTTGGGTGTAGTTTTTCCATTTCATTTCAAAAGAAGCCAAATTCCAAAGATATCCTTAAACTATACATATAAAGGTCTTATGAAGTGAAGTCACTCAGTCGTGTCCAACTCTTTGTGACTCCAAGGACTGTAGCCCATCAAGCTTCTCGATCCATGGGGTTTTCCAGGCAAGAAATGACCCAGATAACCACCGTGGTGTGGTCACTCATCTAGAGCCAGACAGACATCCTAGAGTGTGAATTCAAGTGGACCTTAGGAAGCATTACGATGAACAAAGCTAGTGGAGGTGATAGAATTCCTGCAGAGTTTTTTAAAATCCTAAAAAAGATGATGCTATTAAAGCGCTGCACTCAATGTCAGCCAATTTGGAAAACTCAGCGGTGGCCACAGGACTGGAAAAGGTCAGTTTTCATTCCAATCGCAAAGAAGAGCAACGCCAGAGAATGTTCAAACTCAGGGCCAGGGCCAGGGCCAGCTCTTCTGCATTCGGGGCTCAGGTGCCCTCACGTCCCCAGGGCAGGACTCTGCATGCAGTACACTTTGTTCCGGACACTCCACGAGAATCTGGGCTTGGAGCTTTAATGCCAAGTTGTCCAGTGAGGGGAGGGCACCAGGTGGGCAGAGCCGTGCACTGCACCTCGCTCACCCTGACTGGCCACCACGAGTCTGGGAGGATGAGAGCATACATGGGTCAGTGAGACCCAGGCTTCTGGGCCTGCTCTGGGCTCTGGGCAAGAATCCCTGTGGAAGAAACAGGTTCCAGAATCTCAGACTCAGCTGCCTCTGACTGTACCCCTCCCCACTTTCCACCCCTCCAACTGGAGAGGCTGCAAGACACTGGGAGGAGCCACGGTATCTCAGAGGAGCTGCCCCTTGGAGCTGAGAAGGCAGCAAGAAGGCTGGCATGAGGCATGGCTTTTTTGTGTCCTGGGACCCACTCACAGTGCACACAAGGTCATGGCCGCTGTAGCACGACCCTGCAGTCAGCCGTAGGCTTCCTCGGGCCTTCCCACTGCTTCCACACCCTTCCCAACCTCACACTGAACCACCAGAGGCTTTCCCTTCCCCAGGGCTCTGGCTTGTGTGATTATTTCTTTTTTTTAAGTATTTATTTACTTCTGGTTGCACTGGGTTTTTGTGGCTGCACACAGGCTTCTCTAGTTGCAGAGAGCAGGGACTGCTACTCTTTGGTGTGAAGCACAGGGTCCAGGCGTGCGGGCTCCATGGTCGGGGTGCATGTGCTCAGTTGCTCTGCAGCATGTGGGATCTTCCGGGACCAGGACTCAAACTCGTGTCCCCTGCATCGGCGGGCGGATTCTTACTGTACCACCAGGGAAGCCTTTATGCTGTTATTTCTGTCTCAAATGCTCTCTTCCAGCTCAACCTTGATCTTTTCACATGGCTGGCTCCCTCTTATCCTTCAGGTCTCCTAAAGACCACCTCCTTGGAGAGAATGCCCCGGCTGCCTTTGCTAAATACGTCACAGTGCTTTTCTCTTTTGCAAAGCACCTATTCCTTCCTAGCAAGGAATTTCACTGTAGGGGAGTGAATTGCCACCTTGGCCTTTAAGAACCTTATCTCCCCCTTTAAGAGACGCCATGGATCACCACAGGAAATTTCAGGTACTCACACCACACATGTCCTGTCTCCTCATGTACAAGCTGAGAGAAGGGAGTCTCAGGCCCAAGAGTCTAGTCTGTGATTCCATGGATTCTATGCAATGGATTCCAACATCCATTTGCATGATGTTCTAGAGCAAGCGAAACTAATACACTTCACACCCACCAGGGCAGCTATAATCAAAAAGCAGAGAGTAACAAGTGTTGGTGAGGATGTAGCAGAATGAGGACCCTCCTACAGTGCTGGTAAGAACATAAAACTGTGCAGCTGCTGTGCAAAGTAAGGGGGTCTGGCGGTCCCCCCCAAAATTAAGCACAGAATTACCATGCGCTTTGCTTAGTCACTCAGTTGTGTCTAACTCTTTGTGACCCCCGTGGACTGTAGCCCACCAGGCTCCTCTGTCTGTGGAATTCTCCAGGCAAGAATACCAGAGTGGGTTGCCATGCCCTCCTCCAGGGGATCTTCCCAACCCAGNCATGCGCTTTGCTTAGTCACTCAGTTGTGTCTAACTCTTTGTGACCCCCGTGGACTGTAGCCCACCAGGCTCCTCTGTCTGTGGAATTCTCCAGGCAAGAATACCAGAGTGGGTTGCCATGCCCTCCTCCAGGGGATCTTCCCAACCCAGGGATTGAACCCAGGTCTCCCACATTGCACGCGGATTCTTTACCAGCTGAGCTACCAGGGAAGAATTCTACTCCCAAATAACTGGAAACAAAAACTCAGACAAATATATACACACTCATGTTCATAGCAGCACTATTCACGAAAGCAAAAAAAAAAAAAAAAAAGCCAAAATGTAGAAATAACCCAAGTGTGTACACACATTAGGTCACTAAAAGAAATGAAGTACGGACTCTGAGGGTGAACATTGAACACACGATGCTAAGTGAAAAGAAGTCAAACTTGCAAGGAGGTTACATATGGCATGACTCCACTTATATGAAATTTACAGAATAGGTAAGCCCATAAGGATGGAACACAGATTTGTGGTCGCCAGGAGCTAGAATGAGGGGGAAGTGAGTGGTGACTGCTTAATGCGGAAGGGTTTCCTTTTGGGGGGATGAAAAGAGTTTGGAACGACACAGAGGGATGGTTGTATAACACAGTGAATGTCCTAAATGCCACTGAATTGTTCACCTTAAAACATTTCATTTTATGTTACGTGGATTTCACTTCAAAAAAAGTCAAAACCAAAATAAAAACTACAACAAACCTGTTAAAAAATCAGGGACTTCCCCAGTGGCCCAGTGGTTAAGAATCCACCTTGTAATTCACGGGACATGGGTTCGATCCCTGGTCGGAGAACTGGGATCCCACGTGCTACGGAGCAACTACATAAGTCCACATGCCACAACTAAGACCGGACACAGTCAAATAACTAAATAAATATCTTTTTAAAAATTAGAACAGCTTCCCTGGTGGCTCAATGGTAATGGATCCACCTGCCAAAGCAGGAGACATGGGTTCAATCCTTGCTCCAGGAAGATTCCATATGCCCTGGAGCAACTAAACACATGGGCCACGACTCCTGAGCGCTCTGGAGCCTGGAGGCCGCGACTACCAGCCCACACTCCGCGACTGCTGAAGCATGCGCACCCTACAGCGTGTGCGCCCCAACGAAAAGCGGCCACCGCCCTGAGAAGGACAAGCACCGCAGCAAAGAAGGGCCCCCACCCCACACAACAGAGAAAAGCCCACACAGCGACGAAGACCCAGCACAACGAGAAATAAACAAACACTAAAATCAAACAACTAGAGCATATGTGCCCAGGATTAGGGAGAGCAGTGGCTGGGAAAGGGGGTAAGGGACTTTCTGGAGTGACGGTAATGCTCTAGATCACCACTGTCCAGTAGAAATACAACAAAAAGGGGCGTATATGTCATGCCCAATTTTCTGGTAGCAACATTGAAAAGAGAAACAGGTGAAATTTCGATAATATATTTTCTTTAACCCACTAGCTCCAAAGTATCATCATTTCAACATGTCCTCAATATTTTAAAATTCTGTGTGTATGACCGTGTGTGTAGTGGTCACACAAGTATGCATCTGTGATTTTAAAGATTGCAAAGAGCTAAGTACACACATACATATCAGTGAGAGTATGAAAACTGGTAAAATCTCAGTCAGGTTGAGGGATTATGTCAATGTCAACTTCCTGCTTGTGATATTACACTACAGTTTCCTAAGATGTCGTCACCATTGGGGTAAACCAGGTGAAAGGTAGAAGGGATCTCTTTATTATTTTCA
This sequence comes from Oreotragus oreotragus, assembly GCA_006410675.1. Taxonomy (NCBI): domain Eukaryota; kingdom Metazoa; phylum Chordata; class Mammalia; order Artiodactyla; family Bovidae; genus Oreotragus; species Oreotragus oreotragus. The sequence continues at coordinate 336,080 of SJYX01016332.1, read as the reverse complement.
GTCTGCGAGTGAATTTAAAATTATCTCAGGATGACGAGGCAAGGGCTTCACCCCTGGGGCAGGGCCTTGGACTCCTAAGGTTGCGGCAGAAATGCCCTAGGCATGCAGCTGTTCACAGGCCCTTGTCAGATGTACATACTGGACTGAGTCAAACCAGACTCAGCCCTTGCCTTGCTGGGGGTCACAGGGGTGTGCTGTGACCAGACAATCCCTCAAACAGAGGGAACCATGCTGTGAGAGTACATGGTAGGGACCCACCCAGTCAGGGGCTCAGCAGAGCCACAAGCCTGCAACTTTAGGGCTAAACATCACGAGATATAATCCAAGAATGATGACAGCTGAGAGCTGACATGTATTAGAAACTTCCTCTGTGCTGCTGCTGCTGCTGCTAAGTCACTTCAATCGTGTCTGACTCTGTGCGACCCCATAGATGGCAGCCCACCAGGCTCCCCTGTCCCTGGGATTCTCCAGGCAAGAACGCTGGAGTGGGTTGCCATTTCCTTCTCCAGAGCATGAAAGTGAAAAGTGAAAGGGAAGTCGCTCAGTCATGTCCGACTCTTAGTGACCCCATGGACTGCAGCCCACCAGGCTCCTCCATTCATGGGACTTCCTCTGTGCTGGACATGTGTTAAAGCCAGGCTTCATTTATTCCTCCATACAACCCTTTCAAGTGGATGTCATTATTTCCATTTAACTAAAAGAAAAACCAAGGCACAAGAAATCAAGGTCACCTAGAAAGCAGAGGAACCACGATGTGAGCCCAGACCGTCTTGCTCCAGAGCCCCGAGTCTGACCCATGAGCTCTGGTGACTCCTGGGCTGGACCACACAGAAAGCTGACCCTCTTGTGCCTGGTGGATCTTTAACCATCCCCACTCCCTGGAACCACTTCCTCTGTCTCTCCCATCAGCACCAGCTTGACTGTTTGAGCATTAACATGCTGACGAGGCCTGAGGAGCCGTGACCACACAGTGCCCTTCGACCATCAGCCTTAGGCGGGGTGCAGCTTGTGCGCGTGCCTGTCCCTGTGCGTGTTCTGGGTCCAGCCCCGCCCTCTCCTCAAATCCCTTTCAAAAACAGCAGTTTCTCCATCAACTGATCAACAGAGAAACAAAATATGGCAAATCCATTCAACAGACTATTATCCAAACATAAAAAGCAATGGCACGCTGACATATGCTACAACACGTATACTGAATGCAGGAAGCCGACACAAAACTCACATGTCGTATGATCCCATTTACACGAAATGTCCATATCGGCAAATTCATAGGGACTGAGGGGTTTGCTTCCCTGGTGGCAGTAAAGAATTCGCTTGCAATGTGGGAGACCCAGGTTGGATCCCTGGGTCGGGAAGATCCCTTGGAGAAAGGAATGGCTACCCACTCCAGTATTCTTGCCTGGAAACTCCCATGGACAGAAGAGCCTGGAGGGCTACAGTCCATGGGGTCTCAGAGGAGTCAGACATGATTGAATGACGAACACTTTCACTTCTCATAGGGACAGAACACAGACTGTTTTTTTGCCAGGGGCTGGCGGGAGGGAGAACTGGGGGGCAACTGCTAACGGGTGCTGGGTGGGGGGCAATAAAAATATTCTAGAACTAGGCAGAGGTGATGGTTGTGCAACACCGTGACTGCACCAAATACAACTGACTTGCCCACTTTAAAATGGTTAATTTGATGCTATATGAATTTTACTTCAGTTAAAAAAGAGAGAGAGCGCGAGAGCTTCCCTGGTGGCTCAGTGGGGATGAATCCACCTGCCAGCGCAGGGGACACAGGTTCGATCCCTGGTCTGAGAAGATCCCACAGGCCGCAGAGCAACTAAGCCCACGCGCCACAGCTACTGAGCCAGTGCTCCAGAGCCCAGGCTCCACAACGAGAAGCCCGATCGCTGCAGCCTGAGAGCAGCCCCCGCTTGCCGCAACTAGAGAGAAGCCCGCACGGCAACAAAGACCCAGCACAGTCATAAATAAAATAAATAAATCTTTAAGAAGAAAAAGCAGCAGTAGCTTCCAGGTCATGGGGTGCTGTGACTCCACAGACGGTGCCTGGCTTCCTGACAGAACCAGGCAGAGCTGGGCTCTGGGTCGGGGAGGCCCACCTCCACGCCAGATTGCCCCCTGCATGTCCCCCTGTGCCCTCCCTGCGGAGGAAACAGGAGTCTCGCCCCACACCCTGGACATCCACGCAGTAAGAGGAAAGCAAACAGACCCACGCTTTGTGTCAGGTCCCAGAAGCTCTCTGTAAGCGCACTGGTGAGCCACCGTCCTGTTTGTGGGATACTCACTAAGTGCGAGGCACTGGAAGTGTCATTTTAAAAATAATTTTTAAAAATGTATCTATCATTTTTGGCTGCAAGGGGTCTTTGCTGCACGTGGGCTTGCTTTCTCCAGTTCCGACGAGCAGGGGCTACTCGACGGCTTCTCTTGTTGCAGAACATGGGCTCTGGGGCCCAGGGTCAACAGCTGTGGTGCACAGGCTTAGTTGCCCCCAGGCACATGGGATTTTTCCAGACCAGGGATTGGACCTGTGTCCACAGCATTGGCAGGCAGATTTTTAACCCCTGGACCACCAAGGAAGGAAGGCCCAGTGGGTACGTCATCTCACTTAACCCTCACCAGAACCCAGAGATACCTACTGCGATTCCTCTGCTTTACAGAACAGGGAAAGAGGCTCAGAGGGGTCAAGTTCACTGCTCAAGTTCACCCAGCAAAGAAGTGCTAGAACCCATGGACCTGCCTCTTCCCACTAGGCACACACTCGAAGGGACTGCACATCCAGGATTTGAAACTTCCTCTCTTCCCCAGGAGAGAGCCTGAGTGACCACCCTCCCTGCAAAACCAGGAGCAGGAATCAAGCCTTCACGGGCTTCTGAAAGATGACGCTGTTGTTCTTGTACAGTTGCCAAGTCGTGTCGACTCTTCCCCAACCACATGGACTGCAGCACGCCAGGCTTCCCTGTCGCTCACCATCTCCTGGAGTTTACCCAAGTTCAAGTTCAGGGCCGCCCTCAAAATAGAAATGGGCTCTACGGGGGGCAGGTTGGGATTACACTAGAAGCCAGAAGCTCTGGAGGGAAGAACACAGGCACTGTCTTCCAGCTGTGTGAATCCTGGGCAAAAGACGCCCTCTCTGAGCCTCCCTCTCCTCACCTGTGAAGTCCAAGGGGTTTGGTAATAGGTGATGTAGCAGAGGACGCAGCGGTGTGCAGGCCATGGGGGAGGTGTCCATCAGAGGTCAGAGCTTTGCATCCTGGGGTGGGGGGTGGATGCCCAGGGAGAGAGGGTGTGCTGGGGTGAAGTTCCTGCTTCTTCCTCCAGTCCCCTCACACCCTAGGCCCCAGTGTTGTCTCACACTTGCCAGTTCGCAGAGGTATCTCCCTGGGGTCAGACGAGGGTAGGATTTGTCTCATGCTCCAAATCCGAAAGGCGGGCCATCCTGAATTCCAGCCTGGCTAAGAGGACAGAGCCTAAGGGACAAACAGCCCATGGGATGGGGGCTGAGGCCACCGGCATGAGTTCAGGCCAACCCACCCCATTAAACAGTGTTTTTTCCCCAGCCAGAAGGAGGCCAGGCTAATTAAGTGCAATGCACCAGTCTGTAAATCGACTTGTGCGCCAGGAGCTCCCAAACTGGGTCAGAGACTCTTCGTCCCTCAGTCACCCAGGAACGCCCACTTCCATCTGCATCTCAGAACCTGGATCTCTGCAGACACATCTAGCCTCCACACTCTCCCTACCCCGGAACCGGGCTTCAGGTCACTGACCTAGCTCTGACCCTCCAACTGCCCAGCCCACCCCACGGTACTAAGCTCCTTTCTGGAGAGGCCAGGCCTCCAGCCACCCAAAAAGGCTGGGCTCAGAGGTTCAGGGCAAGTTTAACGGCATACTTGGTGGGGGTGGGGAGGGCGGGGCATGTCCATGTATCATGGACAGTTCAGGGTCAAGGCCTCTGGGACTGCGAGCAGAACCTGCTGAGCTCACCAAAGAGAAGAGAACAAACCAGCCCAATACAAAGTCCAAAAGTGGCATCTTGGGGGCTAAAAATTACCAGCTAGAAGGCCCAAGCTATAAGGGGTAGAGCTATACAAGGCCTTCAAAAGAAGCCAGTAGCCATGGCGCAGATACAGGCTGGGGATATTTTCATAATAAAGAAAGATGCTGTTTATCAGGGGCTTACCACACGCCAGGAAATGTGCCCACGCACATGACATACATTTCCTCTTCAAACCTCACAGCTTCCTGTCAGTGACCCCATTTTACAGACAGTAAAACTGAGGCTCAGCAAGATAGAGTGACTTGCCAGAGGCCACAGCAGAGTCAGGGCTGGACCTCAGGCCTGGCTGACTCACAAATCCTCCCGCCATGTGCTGTCCAGCCTTGGCTCATGGGAAAATCTCACAGCACATCCTTGGTGGCCCATCAGGCTGAGACGGCTGCACAGAGCCATGGAGTCTGACACAACTGTGAATTGAGTCAGCATGGCGAGCCTCTGGGGTCAGTGCTCAACATGGTCATACTGCAGGAGGCTGTGGACATATCCTAAGGCTCAGGGCCCTGACCAGTGGGGATACAATGAGGGTGGACCTCATGGGCTTGTCCAAAAAGGACAGCCTGACAAGGAGTCAGGCTCCAAGCGATCTTGGAGGACTTCAAAAGCCAGGAAAGACTGAAGGCAGGAGGAGAAGGGGGCAACAGAGGATGAGATGGTTGGATGGCATCACCGACTCAATGGACATGAAGAAAGAAGTGAAGTTGCTCAGTCATGTTCGACTCTCTGCGATTCTATGGACTGTAACCTACCAGGCTCCCCTGTCCATGGGATTTTCCAGGCAAAAGTACTGGAGTGGGTAGCCATTTCCTTCTCCAGGGGATCTTCCCGACCCAGGGGTCAAACCCAGGTCTCCTGCATTGCAGGCAGACGCTATACCCTCTGAGTCACCAGGGAAGCCCAATGGACGTGAGTTTGAACAAACGCCAGGAGATGGTGAAGGACAGGGTAGCCTGGCGTGCTGCAGTCCATGGGGTCGCAAAGAGTCGGACACGACTAAGCGACTGCATAACAGTAACAAAGGTCAAAGGATGCCGGCTAAGCTGGAACTTTCAGTGGAGAGCAATCATCTGAGCCTGGGCCACAGTGGCTCTTGGGCCTGCGGGGAGGTTGCGAGCGGAGGGTTCAGGCTGGCTCTTCTTGGCCAGTTGGGGAGATTCGAAGAGGCTGCACGTGCAAGGGGTGAAAAGCAAGGTGAGAGCTGACAGGGGAGGTTGCGAGAGCAGGAGGGGGAAATGGAGATGAATTACAGGTGCTGCCGCCCCAGAAAACCAGGGGTACAAGCTGCACATCTTCCCACCAAGAAAGCACAACAGCAACAACTGAGGGTGACCTGACAGCCCCCTGCTCTGCTCCTGGACACAGCCCGCCCAGAAGGCCCCTTGTGAGAGGGATGGGGGAGCGTGGAGGTCTTCCCAAGCTGGGGAGGGGTTGTGAACCCCTCTATCATGCACAGTCTGGATTACTACAAAGTGGGAGGCAGCTTAGTGTGGCGATGAGGGCACAACTCAGAAAGCCCGGTTCAGTCCCCAGATGTGCCACTAGCTAGCTGTGTGACTTCCAGCAAGTTACTTTACCTCTCTGTGCTTCTGTCTCCACAACCATAGAAACAAGGTTTTTTTNGGGGGTGGGGAGGGCGGGGCATGTCCATGTATCATGGACAGTTCAGGGTCAAGGCCTCTGGGACTGCGAGCAGAACCTGCTGAGCTCACCAAAGAGAAGAGAACAAACCAGCCCAATACAAAGTCCAAAAGTGGCATCTTGGGGGCTAAAAATTACCAGCTAGAAGGCCCAAGCTATAAGGGGTAGAGCTATACAAGGCCTTCAAAAGAAGCCAGTAGCCATGGCGCAGATACAGGCTGGGGATATTTTCATAATAAAGAAAGATGCTGTTTATCAGGGGCTTACCACACGCCAGGAAATGTGCCCACGCACATGACATACATTTCCTCTTCAAACCTCACAGCTTCCTGTCAGTGACCCCATTTTACAGACAGTAAAACTGAGGCTCAGCAAGATAGAGTGACTTGCCAGAGGCCACAGCAGAGTCAGGGCTGGACCTCAGGCCTGGCTGACTCACAAATCCTCCCGCCATGTGCTGTCCAGCCTTGGCTCATGGGAAAATCTCACAGCACATCCTTGGTGGCCCATCAGGCTGAGACGGCTGCACAGAGCCATGGAGTCTGACACAACTGTGAATTGAGTCAGCATGGCGAGCCTCTGGGGTCAGCGCTCAACATGGTCATACTGCAGGAGGCTGTGGACATATCCTAAGGCTCAGGGCCCTGACCAGTGGGGATACAATGAGGGTGGACCTCATGGGCTTGTCCAAAAAGGACAGCCTGACAAGGAGTCAGGCTCCAAGCGATCTTGGAGGACTTCAAAAGCCAGGAAAGACTGAAGGCAGGAGGAGAAGGGGGCAACAGAGGATGAGATGGTTGGATGGCATCACCGACTCAATGGACATGAAGAAAGAAGTGAAGTTGCTCAGTCATGTTCGACTCTCTGCGATTCTATGGACTGTAACCTACCAGGCTCCCCTGTCCATGGGATTTTCCAGGCAAAAGTACTGGAGTGGGTAGCCATTTCCTTCTCCAGGGGATCTTCCCGACCCAGGGGTCAAACCCAGGTCTCCTGCATTGCAGGCAGACGCTATACCCTCTGAGTCACCAGGGAAGCCCAATGGACGTGAGTTTGAACAAACGCCAGGAGATGGTGAAGGACAGGGTAGCCTGGCGTGCTGCAGTCCATGGGGTCGCAAAGAGTTGGACACGACTAAGCGACTGCATAACAGTAACAAAGGTCAAAGGATGCCGGCTAAGCTGGAACTTTCAGTGGAGAGCAATCATCTGAGCCTGGGCCACAGTGGCTCTTGGGCCTGCGGGGAGGTTGCGAGCGGAGGGTTCAGGCTGGCTCTTCTTGGCCAGTTGGGGAGATTCGAAGAGGCTGCACGTGCAAGGGGTGAAAAGCAAGGTGAGAGCTGACAGGGGAGGTTGCGAGAGCAGGAGGGGGAAATGGAGATGAATTACAGGTGCTGCCGCCCCAGAAAACCAGGGGTACAAGCTGCACATCTTCCCACCAAGAAAGCACAACAGCAACAACTGAGGGTGACCTGACAGCCCCCTGCTCTGCTCCTGGACACAGCCCGCCCAGAAGGCCCCTTGTGAGAGGGATGGGGGAGCGTGGAGGTCTTCCCAAGCTGGGGAGGGGTTGTGAACCCCTCTATCATGCACAGTCTGGATTACTACAAAGTGGGAGGCAGCTTAGTGTGGCGATGAGGGCACAACTCAGAAAGCCCGGTTCAGTCCCCAGATGTGCCACTAGCTAGCTGTGTGACTTCCAGCAAGTTACTTTACCTCTCTGTGCTTCTGTCTCCACAACCATAGAAACAAGGTTTTTTTACCCCAACTTTTCATATTTAAACAGCTTTCTTGAGGTATAATCCATATACCACACAATCCACTATTTAGAGTATACAACTCAATGATTTTTTCCCCTATATCTAAAGAGTGGTACAGGGCTTCCCAGGTGGCACAGTGGCAAATAATCCACCTGCCATTGCAGGAGATGCAAGAGACTCAGGTTCCATCTCTGGACTGAGAAGATCTCCTGGAGCAGGAAATGGCAACCATAGGGGTATCTGGCTCTCACTGCTCCTCTGGGCCTTAGAGACTGCCGTGGCTTTGAGTCATGAAGTAGAGAGTTTCTGGACTCTCCTGGCTGAGGACTGGAGCCTCCCAGCCACAGAGACCCCCCGGACAGCACAGCATCAAAGGGTCTCTCTGGGTGCAAGTTGCCTCTTGTCCTTATGAACCACAGCACAGATTATAAAAGGTGTGGAAATAGAGAAGTCCCCTGGGTTTTTGGTCCTGAGACAATCCTGGTCTGACCACAGAGAAATGGTGTGCCTCTTACTTCCCCTCTGGTCTGTGGAGCGCAACCCTGGCTAGTTTCATTCTGCCTCAGCCCAAAGCTCCCTGTTGGCAAGTTCAACTCCTTGTATGACTGTGGACTCCTGCAAAGCAGACCCCACTACACTGGGTGAGGGTGTAGGCTTCCCACACGTTCATTTCTGTCTCCCTGAGCCCCTCGACCCCCAGCGCCCTGACAAACCAGCCCCAGTTCTCATCCCATGTTCCCTTCGATCTGGATGGTGGAAAGAATCAGATACTTTTCAGGTTCATGTTCTGTCTCTTCGCAACATTATGATTCTAGGCAAGTTGGGGTTTTCCAGGTGGCACTAGTGGTAAAGAACCTGCCACCTAAAAACACAGGAGATGCTGAGTTTGATCCCTGGAAGATCCTCTGGAAGACGGCACAGCAACCACTCCAGTATTCTTGCCTCAAAAATCCCATGGGCAGAGGAGCCCAGTAGGCTATGGTCCATGGGGTCGCAAAGAGTCGGATACAACTGAGTGGCCACAGACTTGTACAACCATCGCCACAATCAACCTTAGAACATTTTATCACCCCTAAACAAAACCCCATACCCGTTATAGCCACTCCCCATTCCCCACTGCCACCCCAAGCCCTAGATAACCACTGCTCTACTTTCTGTCACTACAGATTTGGCTATTTTGGGCATTTCGTGTAAGCAGAATCATACGTGACCTTTTGCGTCTGGCTTCTTTCACTTAGCATGTTTTCAAGGTTCGGCCTCATGACAGCATGTATCATTTCTTTTCACGGCAGGACGTTCCATTGTATGGACAGGCCACATTTTGTTTGTTCACTCATCAGATGATGGACGCTTGGCTTGCTTCCACACTGGGGCTATGATAAACACTGTGGCTACAAACATTCGTGCACAAGTATTGGTGTGGACATATGTTTTCACTTTTATTGAGTAAATACCTAAGAGTGGAATTAACTGGTTCTTTACATAAGTCTTTGTGGAATAAAAACATCCTTATTTCCTCTGGTACCACCCAGCAGAAAAGAAAGGAATTACTCTTTCTTGAATACTTTATGCCAATTACTGTCCGAGGTGCACTTCCACACACAGCTGGATTTAATTTTCATAATTTCATTGAGAGAAATTATTATTATTATAGTCACTATCTACATGCAAAAACTGAGGTGCAGATGGGAAAGGCAACTTGCTCAGTGTGCGTGATGTGTGGGTCCTCAGTTGCGCTGAGTAATTTCAGGGATTTGATGAACAAGCCCACCGCCATCTCCACGGTTTTATGGACCTGAATTATATCTCCCTCCTCAAATCTCATGACCCAAACAGCCACCAGGCCCATTCGCTTGCCCAATAACGTAAGGTTTAAGTCCTTCCCTTTGATCAAAGTTCTCCCCTCAAAATGATACATCCTGGACTCCCCTGGTGGTCCACGGGATGAGAATCTGCCTGACAATGCAGGGAACCGGGTTTGACCCCTGGTCCAGGAAGATTCCAGATGCTGCTGAGCATGAGGCCCGTGCATCACAACTACTGAAGCCCACACGCCCTAGAGCCTATGCTCTGCAGAAAGAGACGTGGCCACAGTGAGAAGCCCAGGTACTGCAGCTAAAGAGTAACCTCCGCTCGCCACAACTAGAGAAAGCCTTCTCGCAGTAATGAAGACCCAGCACAGCCAAAATAAAAATAAATAAATAGTCTATTTTTTAAAAATACACATTTACCTTTTCAAAAAAAATGATATAATACATCCTAAGTCAGCCAGGATCTAGGGACCCCAAAGCTCATCCAATCAGCAGTGAAATGTCCTGCAGCCTCGAGTGTCTTCTGTGTTCCCCCATGCCCCACGGAATCCCTACCAGCTTCTCCAGCACTGCAGGAAACCCGAGCAGCATCCAAAGAGCCAGACGTTTGGCCTGACAATTGAAGTGTGCCTACCGTGGACTGAACCATGCCCTTCCTCAAAGTCATCTGATGAAGCCCCAAATCCCAGCGTGTTTGGAGGTGGTGCTGTTGGGAGACCATGAGGTTTAAATGAGGTCTCGCCATGATGAGATTAGTGCCTAAGATACACAAGAGAGTCTGCAGGCTCCCTCTCCCTGCCATATGAGAACACAGGAAGATGGTGGCCACTGACAAGCCAGGAGGAGGATTCCCACCAGGAGCAGACCAGGCTGGCCCCTCAGTCTTGGACTTTCAAGCCTCTAGAACTGTGAGAAAATAAATTTCTGCTGTTTAAGCCATCTGGTTAATGTTACAGTGCTATGGCAGCCTGAGCTGACAAGACTAGACCCCAAGCCACGGCCACCAGGAAAGACTGGGTTGAAATGACTTGGAGGGTTTGGGGCCCCCATCAGCTGTGCCCTGGGAGGCACCCAGGTCAATGCCATCATCAGTCACTGAGTTCCATGAGTCAGAAGCTGTTTATTAGCCGGAGCACACCAAGACCAGAATATACTTGCCAAAAATGGAGTTTGAAGAAATCTACAGAGTTGTGTGGGTTTTATGAATATATTTTCAGCTGCAGAGACAAAGATGGTGTATTTGACATGCCCCCAAAACTACCTACCGATCAATCTGTATAAAACCCAACCCCTTCCATTAATTAGAGCTTAACCGTCAGCTTTTTTAAGTGAAAAACTATTTCACCAAAGAAGAGCTTCCCAGAGTGAGTGGCTTATCTTGGAGACAGCAATAGGACACCACGTCATATATGATATGATATGATTGCATTGTTTTCATGAAATAAGAATAGGCTCTTTTAGGACCCAAATGTAAATTGAGTTAATTTTTTTTTCTGGAGCCTAGAATACATATTTTCCAGGTGCCTGGTTGAAAACATCGGCTAGGCATGACCCTTGACATGGTGTCTGTCTCAAGATGTGCCGGAAAGGACGGAAGAGAGAGAGACAAACTTCCCAAACCCAGGAGCTTTCTCTTCCTATGTCTCATTCTATACAGATGATGGAAAATCACCATGGACTATAAATGTCTCAGTGCAAATGAGATCTGATTGCCAGTGGTGGCTGCGCCCTGTGAAAGACTAGTGCTTAACTGTGGCTTTTTCGGACAGACCTCGTTGGGAATCAGTTTAGAACCCAGCTGCTAGGTGGCTGCGTCCACCTGCAGGTGGGGGCCATGGGCGCTTGTTTTGTTTCTCAGTTTCCTTCCTCAAGCAGGATGCTCTCCCTGAGCCCTTATTCCCGGCCCAGACCTTGCTAAGTTAAACGGTGAACGGGGAGGACTAACCTCCTGAAGAAGGATAAATACTCCACAAGAGGTATGATCCATGTCTGCAGCACAAGGCTTAGAGTGCAGGTTCTGATGTCAGACAGTCCTGGCTCTACCTTTTACCTGGGGAAGTCATTAGACCTTTCTAAGCCTCAGTTTATCCATCCGTAAAATGGGGCTACCAATAGTAGTTGCTCCCACTCCAGGTCTGGGACCTGCTACTGTTCCACCACGGTAACTCCCACTTCGGGCTTCACCTTCACCATTTAGCTACATCCTCCAGCTACTCCCTCGTTGCTCAGCTACTTCCCCTCTCTCCTGCTACTTCCCATTCCCTCAGTTGCTCCTTCATTATCCAATTCTCAGTCAACCACTCAGATGGCCACTCAGGCCCCAGTTACCCTGCCACTCCCCAGTTCCCTTTTCACCCTCATATTATCTCGAGTTATATTCTTCTGACTTAACACAAGCTTAGAACAATCAAGGGAATCTTGGCTTTCATCGGGACAAATCTGTCCTAGTCTATATATACTTTTCTCTGCAGGAAACTGTCTCTTCCTGGACCAAGCAGTTGATGTTTAGAGATGGAGTGTTTCCTGCCTATTATCTTTGAGCCCTTTGGTCTGGACTACAGAGAGTGGGAAGGCAAAGCCCACATGGTACAAAGGCTTGGAACATTGCCAGGCAGAGCCAGGTGTCTCCACCACACAGGAAGACGCTGGCGGGTTGGCTGGTATAGCCTTGGAGCAGCTCTCCTGGTTCCAGGTGGGATGTTGAAACAAGAGGCTCCTCCTCCTCACCAGGGCCCTGCCCCTAAGCATCCTGCAGTTCAAGATGCTCTCTCCTAAAAGCTGGGAGAGCTTCATTATGGATCTGATTAAATCACAAGAAACCTCATCCCAAGCTTGCCAGAAAACAAGTTATTTTCAGCATCCGTGGGCAGCAAATGGAGAAGAAAGTCATGAGCCGGAAGAAATGACTATGTAGAAACCGAGCCCATTTAGATGAAGGTTGGCCACCATGTATCCTTGACAAAATGGTAGATGCCAAGGAACTTGGGGGAAGTTTTGTGATATAATCTAAAGGTTTTTGGTTTTTGGTTTTTTTTTTAATAACAAGGGAACAGATCATATTAACTACAAAAGGTTAGAGAAAGAAATGTATAGAAACCAATTTAAGGTCCCTCCAAAGAGTTTTGTAATTATAGATGAGTTTTAAACATTCAAATGGCTCAAGCCAAGCAAAATAAATTAAGAGATGACACACAGAAATCAGGAAATCCCAGGCACCTTGCATGCTATGGTTTCCGTCAGTGGCCTGACAGAAGCTCTTCAGGGGGCAAGTCCTATCATTTTAGGGACTTTGAAAGGGTTCTCTCATGCAAGCAGGTTTTAAGTGTTACACTGTGTGGAGTGGTCAAAGTCTTTCACTTGACACTGGCTTACAGTGAAAATCAATGTAAAACACTTTTTTGTAACTTTACTTTTATACTAGACTGTAAAATGACTACAATCAGAATAGTCTCTTGTAAATGACTAATAAGAAATTAGCAATGAGTAAACAGAGATAGAGAAAATGAGAGGAATTAAGGCAGTATGGACGAGCAGAAGAAAAAGCTGAAGCTAATGGTAGATGATACTAACTATACTCACTGTCCAGCCTTTATGTCAATGAATCTTCCCAATCCCAATGCCACAGTCATTATTCTGTCCACTTTACAGATGGGGAATTTGAGCACAAAGAGATTAAGGTAACTCACCCAACGTCACAAAAGAGAGATTAAAAGTTAGTTTTGTCTGACTCCACGTTCTTAACCTCTGAAGTCTGCCTCCCTCTCTGCAAAGCTTCCTGACTTTCACACAAAAACCCTCCTTTGATTCAACTTCCCCATGTCATCCACATTTTGAAAGATTTTATCTATTGAGCACACTATATTTGTGAACTAATAATTCGTTCCATCTGGCTGATGATTATTTTTCTGTTCCTATTTCTGTTTCAACATCAATCCAGACTTGAACCCCAATTACTGGGGGTTCAACATAATATTATGAAATCACATAAATCACTGTCATGGCTATGCAGCTAATAAGCAATAAAATTAAATAGGCATAACCACTGTTCCCCAGTGCTGAATCCTGACTGCCACACAGTTTGAGTCCACGTCAGTCACATACTTGGTATACTCAACCCAGGACCCATGGTTCCCAGAGAGCAGACTCTGGTAGCAGCATTTGGTCTACCCAATACATCCCAGATATTTCCAGGGAAATAAACAGCCAATTACAGTGTTTGATCCTTGCCTAGGGTAATCACACTGGGTTGCTAGAATTCCAGTCTAGAGCAAAGTGAAGTCTAGAATGTGGAATAGATTGTAACAATAATACCTGTGGCAGATTCATGTTGATATATGGCAAAACCAATACAATATTGTAAAATAATTAACCTCCAATTAAAATAAATAAATTTATATTAAAAAAATAAATAATGGCCCTCAATGAATCATGACTTTTAGTACCCACAGGCTATATAGATTCCTCCCACAGTGACCCTGAGCTTAGCCATGTGACTTCCTTTAGACATCAGCCAATGAGACATCAGCCAATGAGACATCAGCAAACACGATGCCAGAAAAGGTTTGATAAATGCTTTGAGCTCGCCTTCTTGGAACCCCAAGACCACCATGCTAGAGGAACCTCACTTGAAGAGAGGAGCCCAGCCATCACAGCTGAGCCCAAGCACTGGCTTACCAGGCAACTAACTGCAGTCTCATGAACCCAGGCAAGACTGGGAAGAACTGCTCAATTGATCCCAAGAGTCACTGAGAAATAATAAGCTATTTTAAGCTGCTAGGTGGTTTGTTTCAGGGTAGTTTGTTATACAATAACAGCCAACCAATACAGCATAGTTCTTGATGGTGACTCATCCAGAGGACTATCAATACTATCTCTGTGGTGCTCAAGGATACCAAAGAGTCCTTAAGCCAAAAAGCCTGTATACTAGGGTTTCTTTTGAGGACTGGGAATTCTGACTCCTCCATCAAGATGTAGGTTTCACTTGACTCTTCCTGTGTAAATGACAATGGGACCATTTCCCTTTCCCAGACTCAGTGGGTTTCATATGTATCCTGTCTTAGTCTTCTCCTCTGCTCTAGACACAAATTCCTCCATCAGATATGGTGGACAGAGGATGGGGCAGTGGGACCAGCTCTATTTGTTGGCACAATCATGGGATGAATACACGGGATGATGCAATACTCTGAGCAGATTCTGGAACACTGTTCTGTTTTTCAAACCCCAACCTGCCTCTCCATGTTTGGTACTCTGGTGTCGCTGACTATTGAGAGAAGGACCTAGAGTTTGCACATTTAAAGAGCTTCTGAGTCTCATAGACAGAAATACTGACCATTTTCTCACTCCATTAGAAAAGAAACACTGGTTCTCAGAAGCTAAGCAAGAATAAATCATGCTAGAAATTACTTCATTTATCTCCTCCACAGGGTTGCTAGCCGGAAAAATGCCAATATTAGGAACTGTCTAGACTTCATTGAACATTTGACAAGCATCTCATATAACTCCTTATCAATGACCAAGAGAAATGCTGGTTTAATGCCATGGTGTGTTGGGTTTAAGAAGGTTCCAGGAGAGAACCAAATTGGATGAATCCCTCAGAATGACATCACCTTGGTTTATCAGCCTACTACAAGTGGTTTCTTCTTCCAAGGGTAAACTCACACTATCCAAGCATATAAGGGTACTGAATAAAGCCACAATGATAAAGCCACGTGATAAAGAGAACAGTCCTGCATGCCAGAAATTTATTTAAGCATGATCAACTCATTCTGTGTCTGTAGGCAGACTTGGTTGGCACACCAAATTATAATCAGAAGGTTGCAAGGAGATACATAATCATCGCATTTAATGGCATTATGTCAACATGGGTTGAAATCTCCTTTTCCATCAAACTGTCCTTAGCAACAAAATGGTAATCTTCAAAGTTGTTGCTCGCATTCAGATCTCATTGCTCACAAATGATCCCCCAGCCTCCTTTTTTTTTCTAGGCATCTGTTCTTTATTTATCTGCACTAGGTCTTAGTTGCAGCACATGGGTTCTTCCACCTTCACTGGGGCATGCAAGATCTTTAGTTGTGCCATGTGCGATCTGGCCTCCTGACCAGGGATAGAACCCCAGGCCCCCTGCCCTGGGAGCATGAAGTCTTAGCCACTGGATCACCAGGGAAGTCCTTGTTGTTTTTATTATTGGATTCAGTGGACATGAAATTACACAAATAAATATAATCAAACTAACAAAAAGGGGGAAAAGGAAGAAAGTACAAAACTGTATATTTGCTGAAAGTGCGTATATGCTCAGTCACTTCAGTCCTGTCTGACTCTTTGCAATCCAATGGACTGTAGCCCATCAGGCTCCTCTGTCCGTGGGATTTCCCAGGCAGGAGTACTGGAGTGGGTTGCCAGTCCCTTCTCCAGGGGATCTTCCTGACCCAGGAATCGAATCCACCTCTCCTGTGTCTCCTGCATTGCAGGCGGATTCTTTATCCACTGAGGCACCTGGGAAGCCCCAAAAGTGTGTATATAGGCTGATAAAAAAAGATTCACTGTTAGAATTTGAAAAAGAATGGATAAACATGTATGTATAAGTAAATCACTGCTGTACACCTGAAACTAACACGACACTGTTAATCAATGATACCCAATAAAATAAAAAATTTTTAAAGATTCACTGTTACACTTGGAACTTTTTGTCCCTTTAAAATTATAAGAAAATGAGCAAAATAGTGATTCCCCACATTGAATGTCTATATACACTCTTCAAATAAGTAAACTCTATTATATTGGTATTTAAAGCTTTTAATGTAAAAAATGAGCTTGTGCTTATTGTCTGTTAACATATCTACCTAAGTTGAATTGACAACAACAGTACTTGCAGGGCATAAATTTTATCTACGATGCTTCCTTGTTTTACTTTAATGACATTCAGTTTAAATTAGTTTAACAGATATATTGAAGAGAATGGGATAATAGCTTTCAAACAGGCTTGGGCAAACTAGGAAGGGTGTCAAGATCATAACTCTTTAGTAAGTGTTATAAAATGAAGGAGATAAATCGTAACAATCTGTAGCAACATCAGCTCTGGCTTTTCTTTTTTTTTTTTTTTCCCTGCCATTGAAAAACACATCGCATTCTCTCTTTGCATGGAAGTGTTGATATTATTAAAAATCGGACAGAATATCCCTGGTGGTCCAGTGCCTAAGACTCCATGTTCCCAGTGCAAGGGTCCAGGGTTCAATCCCCGGTCAGGGAACTAGATCCCACACACCACAACTAAAGATTCTGCTGCAGTGAAGATCAGAGATCCCACTGGCCACAACTAAGACATGGAGCAGCCAAACAAATAAATATTTCAATCAGACAAATAAGCAAGTCTGTCTATCAAACTGCCAAAATTACATTTTTTAAAGGTGAGAAGAAACTTTTTTTTCCTTTCTCCTTGTTTCCCCATCTCCAGTCCCTGGTAATCACCCTTCTAGTCTCTGTCCTGTGAGTTTGGTTGCTTTAGATTTCACATAGGAATCGTGATATCATACTGTATTTATCTTTCTCTTACTTATTTCACTTAGAATAATCTAGGCATCTGTTCTTGACAAAGCTCTCTTTATAATATCATCTACCGTGAAGCATGTTAATACTCTGCTTTCTTCAAAGTGACTTTGCTAGACTCAGTTCCAACATGGCCTGCCTGGGTCTCTTATTCACTATTGTCCACTAGTGCTGGGCTGATGTCCAGACCATAGTCTATGAATGTCTGTGCATGAATTTCTTACTCTGATTCATTATATGTTTTGTTATCATTTAATTCTCAGAGACCTCCTCTTCCACCTAAGCATAGGAAAGGAAGGTAGACTCTATTGTTCCCAGATACCAACTACAAATAACAGTACAGTTAAGTTCATTTCAGTTGAACAAATATCCTCAATGGGTAATGACTGACTATGAAACCTTAATAGGAAGGCAGCCTCTGGGGTTGTGCCCCCAGGCTCTTGTCTTTGGCCATGATCGGTTCAACATTTTTGTCAAGGATTTGACAAAATGGTCAAGGGCTGTATTGTCCTATACAGTAGCCTCCAGCTTAACCACAGTTGACTACTTAAATTATTTTAAATTAACTAAAATCGAATCAGTTCCTTAGTAACACTAGTCACCTTTTAAGGGCTCACTGGCCATATATGACTAACAGTTGCCATAATGGACAAGGCATTTCCACAATTAAAAAAAAAAAGTTCTATTGGACCCCTCTGATCTAGAATGCAAATGCTCATTGCATTTAAGAACAACACAGGAAAGAAATTGTTGATGAATATTTCATTGGAAGTGGACATGTTTTTAAACTATGATCTTGCCAACATCCGTTTTCCCTCCTTATTGTAACCGCACTCCAGTTTTCCTTGGGGTAGGTACAGCAAACCTCCAAGTACCAGTTCATGTATTTTGGGAAGAGCTGACTCCAGTGGTGGACATATCACTCAGATCAGACCAGTTATAGCTTTATACTCAAGCTCTAGCAGTAGTCGCTCAGTCGTGTCCAACTCTTTGCAACCTCTTGGACTGTAGCCCACCAGGCTCCTCTGTCCATGGAATTCTCCAGCAGGAATACTAGAGTGGGTAGCCATTCCCTTCTCTGGGGGATCTTTCTGACTGAAACCAGGTCTCCTGCACTGCAGGCAGATTCTTTACCATCTGAGCCATAAAGGTAAGTATATAGCCAATCTCAGCCAATGAGATTCAGTTCTGAGACTTGTTGAACCTAGGACCTGATTGGGAGAAGAAATAATGCCCCTCGGAGTTCCAAAAAAGGTAGGATATACACTTCAAACCGCTGTCAGTCATCTACTCAGAGACACTTTTTGACAGTTTTATGTACACATGTGTTAGCTTGAGTTGGATTTCTTGCCTTTTATCTTACCATTGAAGACATCCAAATTATTTGAACGAGTGGATTATGGGCTCAAAACTCAGCAAGCTTGGGACTTCCTTGGCAGTCCAGTAGTTAGGACCCTGCTTACACTGCTGAGAGCCCAGGTTCAACCCCTGGTCGGGGAACTAAGATTCCACAAGTCCCGCGGCACAGCCGATAAAATAAAATAACTCAACAAGATAAATGTAGAGCCTTGATTTCAAAGTTGAAAATCACCTGTAGGTCCAGGAAGGCCGCTGGGGTGCTGCTGCTGTTTCGCCTCTTGATCTGAGTGAGTGCTGGTTACATAGGGAAGCTCAACAGATGAAAATGCAACCAGTTTTTCCCTTTGCTGTATGCATAACACACTTCAACAAATAGTTGTGTGTGTGTGTGTTTTGTTTTTTTTTTTATCAATTACATAAGGACCAGATGGGGAAGATGTAAGTTCACTAATGAGACTCCGACTTGAGAGTTTCAGTTTCTCCTAAACTCAATATGAGTCAACAGCAGCTGCCCAACAAGCCAATGGAAACTTAGGTCATACTAACAGACAGACTCAACCTGAATGAGGAAACTGATAGTGCCATTCACCTTAGGGTGAGTCAAATCAGACTTCAGCAAAGACACAAAGTAGAATGTGTCTGCAAATCTCAAAGTGATATCTCACAATGGTCATGGGGAGAAGAGATGGGAAGAGAAGATACAGGCAGGGCAGGCTCAATGAAACCCTGGAATGAACAGTGTCTGGATAAACAGACAACCCTACTATCTGCAAATACAAGTTTTCTACATAGAAAACCCCAAAAGAACCTACTAAAAAACTGAGACTAAGACATTCAATAAAGCAGCTTGATACAAAGTTAATATACAAAAACATAAAGCCCTCCTTTTAAGAAATAAACAGAACTTAACATGGAAAAAAAAAAAAAANACTTAAATTATTTTAAATTAACTAAAATCGAATCAGTTCCTTAGTAACACTAGTCACCTTTTAAGGGCTCACTGGCCATATATGACTAACAGTTGCCATAATGGACAAGGCATTTCCACAATTAAAAAAAAAAAGTTCTATTGGACCCCTCTGATCTAGAATGCAAATGCTCATTGCATTTAAGAACAACACAGGAAAGAAATTGTTGATGAATATTTCATTGGAAGTGGACATGTTTTTAAACTATGATCTTGCCAACATCCGTTTTCCCTCCTTATTGTAACCGCACTCCAGTTTTCCTTGGGGTAGGTACAGCAAACCTCCAAGTACCAGTTCATGTATTTTGGGAAGAGCTGACTCCAGTGGTGGACATATCACTCAGATCAGACCAGTTATAGCTTTATACTCAAGCTCTAGCAGTAGTCGCTCAGTCGTGTCCAACTCTTTGCAACCTCTTGGACTGTAGCCCACCAGGCTCCTCTGTCCATGGAATTCTCCAGCAGGAATACTAGAGTGGGTAGCCATTCCCTTCTCTGGGGGATCTTTCTGACTGAAACCAGGTCTCCTGCACTGCAGGCAGATTCTTTACCATCTGAGCCATAAAGGTAAGTATATAGCCAATCTCAGCCAATGAGATTCAGTTCTGAGACTTGTTGAACCTAGGACCTGATTGGGAGAAGAAATAATGCCCCTCGGAGTTCCAAAAAAGGTAGGATATACACTTCAAACCGCTGTCAGTCATCTACTCAGAGACACTTTTTGACAGTTTTATGTACACATGTGTTAGCTTGAGTTGGATTTCTTGCCTTTTATCTTACCATTGAAGACATCCAAATTATTTGAACGAGTGGATTATGGGCTCAAAACTCAGCAAGCTTGGGACTTCCTTGGCAGTCCAGTAGTTAGGACCCTGCTTACACTGCTGAGAGCCCAGGTTCAACCCCTGGTCGGGGAACTAAGATTCCACAAGTCCCGCGGCACAGCCGATAAAATAAAATAACTCAACAAGATAAATGTAGAGCCTTGATTTCAAAGTTGAAAATCACCTGTAGGTCCAGGAAGGCCGCTGGGGTGCTGCTGCTGTTTCGCCTCTTGATCTGAGTGAGTGCTGGTTACATAGGGAAGCTCAACAGATGAAAATGCAACCAGTTTTTCCCTTTGCTGTATGCATAACACACTTCAACAAATAGTTGTGTGTGTGTGTGTTTTGTTTTTTTTTTTATCAATTACATAAGGACCAGATGGGGAAGATGTAAGTTCACTAATGAGACTCCGACTTGAGAGTTTCAGTTTCTCATAAACTCAATATGAGTCAACAGCAGCTGCCCAACAAGCCAATGGAAACTTAGGTCATACTAACAGACAGACTCAACCTGAATGAGGAAACTGATAGCGCCATTCACCTTAGGGTGAGTCAAATCAGACTTCAGCAAAGACACAAAGTAGAATGTGTCTGCAAATCTCAAAGTGATATCTCACAATGGTCATGGGGAGAAGAGATGGGAAGAGAAGATACAGGCAGGGCAGGCTCAATGAAACCCTGGAATGAACAGTGTCTGGATAAACAGACAACCCTACTATCTGCAAATACAAGTTTTCTACATAGAAAACCCCAAAAGAACCTACTAAAAAACTGAGACTAAGACATTCAATAAAGCAGCTTGATACAAAGTTAATATACAAAAACATAAAGCCCTCCTTTTAAGAAATAAACAGAACTTAACATGGAAAAAAAAAAAAAACCCTAGAGCTTTTCTAAAGGAAAGAAAAGAATATTTTCCCAACAGAGACACGCACTACTCATTTGCTTGGGAAAACTCATTATGACAAAGATTTGGCTTTCCGGCCATAGTTTTCTGACCCCTGTTGTAGAGGGGTAAAAGCAAAGAACAAAATAATTGGGAAACAAGCAAATATCATATAATTTAGCTACATAAAAATTAAGGACTCCAGGGCATAAAGTATATGCCCATAAAGTTTAGCCTCCCAAAATTTTTAAATTGTGGTAAAATATACATAACATAAAATGTACCACTTTAAGAGTTATTAGTGTTCAGTTCAGTGGTATTATGCACATTCACGCTGTGCAGCCATCAGCACCATCATCCATCTCCAGAAGTTTTTCCATCTTCCCAAACTGAACCTCTGTACCCAACAGACAATAATGTCTCTTTCTCTCCTCCCATTACTTCCTGGATAATTTTTTTTCTTTTTCAGATTTTGTTCTCATGGCAAAACACGTATAACATAAAATTTACCATCTCAACCACTTTTAAGTGTACAGTTCAGTAGTATTGAATATGTTCACCACCATCCATCTCCTCTTCTTTTGAAAAGCTGAAACCCTGTGTCCATTTATAACACGAATCAATTTTTGGAGGAATCTATTTTTGAGCTTTGGGCAGAAAACTAACCCAAAAGGCCTTCAGTATTACATGAACATGCAAAAAATATCCAAGAACATTTTGAAAAGGAAAAGTCATGTGAAGAAGGACTTTTCTGTCGCACATTAAGCCACAATATAGACCTACAAGGATCAAAACAGTGTGTAACTGGCACAAAACCAGCTGGTTAGAACAGAATAAACAGTTTGGAAAGCCACCCTTCTTCACAGATAACGGTTTCGAGTATGAGGGGGGCATGGCAAACTCATGGGGAAGGGAAAGATTCTCAACATTTGATAATTCTTTGGAAACAAAATAGAGACAGGCAGACTTTTCAGTTATTACTTTATGCTCGAATGAGTTCCAGGAGGATCACATATTTAACTGATTTAAACGAGGCCACAACATCTAGAAAAACATAGAGGGTAATATACATCTCTGGATGAGGAAACACATTAGAGGCAGAGTCAGCAAACTTTTTCTCTAAAGGGCCAGAGGGTAAGTACTTTCATCTTCGCAGGCCTTATGGTCTCTGCTGCAACTCCTCAGCTCTGCCACTGTGCTGTGAGGGCATCCAGAGACAGTATGTCAACAAATGGCTATGGCTGTGTGCCAATAAAACTTTATTTACAAAAACAGATGGTGGGAAGATTTGGCTTTCCAGCCATAGTTTTCTGACCCCTGTTTTAGAGGGTTAAAAGCAAAGAACAACATAATTGGGAAACAAGCAAATATCATATAATTTAGCTACATAAAAANTAGGCTTCCAGGGGGCCACACATTCTTCTTTTCATTCTGCCCTATATTTTCTCTTTGATCTCTGTGACAGAGTACACCAGGGTGCCAAAAATAGATTAATCCAAGGCTCCAACCTCAAATCTCATTTTCTACCCATTCTCATGACTTTAAATACTATCTATATGCTGGTGGCCCCCAAATTTGTTTCAATGGCTTTGACATGTATTCCCGAAATATGGTATTCTACAAATGGTCTGATCAACATCTCATTTAGATGTAAATAAAGATATCACTTTTGATTTATTCAAAATTGAGCCTTTTATACTTTCCTGGTTTCAGTCATTGGCTCAACCATTCACCCGGTGTTGACCTGGTAAGACTAGAGAGAGACATAAAGATATTTGATCCATTAGCAAAAGTTCTTCAAAAGAGATCAGAAACCCTGCTGCTCCTCATTTATCTGCTTTACGGCCTGTTCTAGGCCGCCTCCCTCCCTCACTTGGATCTGTGCAGTGTCTTTCTGGCTGGTCTCTGTGCCCACACACATATAGTCTGCTTACTTTTGCACCCAGGAGCCCAAGGACCCTTTTAAAAACTGCCTGATCAACGACTTTCCTGATCAAATTCTCCAGTGACCTTCCATTACATTTGGAATAAAATGCAATAAATACCACATGATCTGACCCCTGCTCCTTTCACCTTCTTAGAGTTTATCCCCTATCACTCTTCCCTTACCCACGTCTCTGCTTGAGGCACATTGGCCTCCTTGCTTGTTCCTGCCTCAGGGATTCTGAACCAGCTGTTCCTTTTGCTTAAGGTGATTTTTACCTAGATAAACTGCCTTGTTCACTCTTACTTTATTCATGTCTCTGTTAAAATGTCACCTCCTTAGAGAAACTTTTCCTGACCATCTTTCAAAAGTATGTCTTCATCACATTTAGCCTCTTAGCAGTTATCACTGACATTAGAATGTAAGAGAAGGCACTTTTTATTTAATTTAATTTTTAAATTCAATTTTTTTTCACTATCTCAGTGTTCAGAATTGTGCCTGATACAAAATGAGTGCTCAATCAATATTTGTTAGGCGATACAATGAGAGAATGAAATTCATATAAGAGGGTTATTCTATATGCATAAATTTTATTCAGGGTGCATAGGTGCTAAGTTGCCTCAGTTGCATCCAACTTTTTGCGACCCTATGGACTGTAGCCTGTGAGGCTCCTCTGTCCACAGGATTCTCCAGGCAAGAATACTGGAGTGGGTTACCATGCCATCCTCCTTGGGGTTTGTGACCCAAGGATAGAATCCACATCTCATGACTCCTCCATTGGCAGGAAGGTTCTTTACCACTAGCTCCATCTGGGAAACCCTTATTCAGGGTAAGGTCTCTCCTAACTCTAATCAGATAATATCATTAGAAGTCAAAATTCAGTTAATATTTATCACCAGGATTATTAACGATTACAAATGGGAGTCAGAAAATGTTCCAATTAAGTTCTCCTACTTGGTAACCCAAAATAATTATCAAAGTGTCATGAAATCTCTCTTCTGAAAACCTTCACTGGCACAGTGGAGCATAGCCTGAGACTGGTATTGGCCAAGTGCTATGAGCTTTACTGCTTGAGCAGATGGTGAAACCATCTCCTGGGAATAAAATTGGCCAGGCTGCCTTTGAGGCTTTTCACACAATAAATAAAATACTGTGTGGCAGAGAAGGTTCTACATATGATGAAAAAAGAGAACAAAGATTATCTGTAAAGGCTGAAAAATGCCCTGCATTGCACAGTGTTAACCCAGAGTTTACTCACTGATTCCCTTCTTCAGTGCTTTCTAATGTCTCAAATGTTAGAACATAAGATTATATACATTTTTCTCGAAACAAGTGCTATTTTCAGTCATCCCCATTGACCCAGATTCATGTTGTGAACAGTAAAGCCAGTTTATGCATGGAGAATTCCCAAATGAAGCCTGACTGAGAAGGAAACCTATTCAGAGATATCTCAATAAACTTCACTGCTTCTTCCTCTGTGCCATTCATAACTTAGTGGGAATTAACTTTCAAAATGAACTGCATCCTGGCAAGTAAAATAAATTTCACTCTGCTTCATTTGACAGAATATTGAGCTCCACATTATTTTAAAGAAATC
>SJYX01016332.1:278573-304922 GCA_006410675.1 Oreotragus oreotragus | reverse complement strand
ATTTAGCAGCAGCAGTGGCAAAAAATGAAATGATTTCTTTCCTTAGAATTGGAAATAAAACATAGCTGTCTTCTCTCACTGCTTTTCAATTTTGTACTGCAGGTCCTAGGAAGCTATATAATGCAAAAAAAAAAAAAAGAATAATAAAGTAAAATAAGATCAAAAGAACATATGTTATGAAGGATAAAGTGAGACTGTATTCAAAGAATATCATTGAGGAATCAATGAGTAAGTTACTAGAATCTGAAAAGTGATTTTATCAAGGTTATAGGCCACAAAGTAAATATATCTTAAAGTATATCTTATCTGATAGGTATAGAGATCTTCATAGACAGAGGAAACTGGTAAGCTATAGTCCATGGGGTCTAAAAGTCAGAAACAATTGAGCATGCATGCAATATAGTTATAGAGATCAGAAATCCAAAATCAGTTTCACTAGGCTAAAACGAAGGTATTGGAAAACTTGATTGTTTTCTGGAGTCTCTAGGATATAATCTGTTTTCTTGCCTTTTCTAGCTTCCAGGGCTGCCTATATTACTTGGCTATGTCCTCTCCTTCCAACTTTAAGATCAACTAGCTGTGTAACATCTTTTCTCCTCTCCGACATCTGCATCTGTCTTTTAATTTGTTCTTTTGGAGTCCAATCCTCCTTTCTATGGTTCCTCTGCCCTTTTCTAAATCTAGCTTGTACATCTGGAAGTTCTCAGTTCACATACTGCTGAAGCCTAGCTTGAAAGAATTTGAGTATTATTTTGTTAGCATGTGAAATGAGTGCAATTGTGCAGTAGTTTGAATATTCTTTGGCAGAGATCAAATAGCCAACATCCACTGGATCATAGAAAAAGCTAGAGAAGTACAGAAAAACCTCTACTTCTACTTCATTGACTAGGCTAAAGCTTTTGACTGTGTAGATCATGACAAACAGTAGAAAATTCTTAAAGAGTTGGGAATACCAGATCATCTTACTTGCTTCCTGTGAAACCTGTATGCAGGTCAAGAGGCCACAGTTAGAATTTGATGTGGAACAACAGACTGGTTACAGATTGGGAAAGGAGTAAGTCAAAGCTGTATATTGTCACCCTACTTATTTAAAGTCTATGCAGAGCACATTAAGCGGAATGCCAGGTTGGATGAAGCACAAGCTGGAATCAAGATTTCTGGGAAAAATATCAATAACCCCAGATATGCAAATGACACCACCCTTAAGGCAGAAGGAAGAGGGAAGAGGAACTAAAGAGCCTTTTGATGAAGGTGAAAGAAGAGAATGAAAAAGGTGGCTTAAAGGTCAACATTCAAAAAAACTAAGAGCATGGCATTCAGTCCCATCACTTGATGACAAATAAATGGGGAAACAGTGGAAACAGTGGCAGACTTTGTTTTTGGGCTCCAAAATCACTGCAGATGATGATTGCAGCCATGAAATTAAAAGACACTTGCTCCTTGGAAGAATAGCTATGAGCAACCTAGACAGCATATTAAAAAGCAGAGATATTACTTTGCCAACAAAGGTCTGTCTAGTCAAGGCTATGGTTTTTCCAGTAGTCATGTATGGATGCGAGAGTTGGACTGTAAAGAAAGTTGAGCACTGAAAAATTGGTGCTTTTGAACTGTAGTGTTGGAGAAGACTCTTGAGAGTCCCTTGGACTGCAAGGAGATCCAACCATTCCATCCTAAAGGATATCAGTCCTGAATATTCATTGGAAGGACTGTTGCTGAAGGTGAAACTCTAATACTTCGGCCACCTGATGCGAAGAACTGACTCCTTGGAAAAGACCTTGATGGTGGGAAAGATTGAAGGTGGAAGTAGAAGGGGCTGACAGAGGATGAGATAGTTGGAAGGCATCACCAACTCAATGAACATGTTTGAGTAAACTCCAGGAGTTGGTGATGGACAGGGAGGCCTGCCTGGTGTGTTGCAATCCATGGGGTCGCAAAGAGTGGGACACGACTGAGTGACTGAACTGAACTGAGGGAATTCTGAGATCCCAGTAGACTGACTCTCCAGGAGGTTCCCAGGAGTGAGGGCAATCCTCAGTGGCTTGTGGCCCTACCCTCTGGGCTCACAGTTCTTTTTTTGAAAGGTGGTTTAGATGGTAAAGAATCTGCCTGCAATGCAGGAGACCCGGGTTCAAACACTGGGTCAGGAAAATCCTTTGGAGAAGGAAATGGTTACACACTTCAGTATTATTTCCTGAAGAACTCCATGCACAGAGGAGCCTGGCAGGCTACAGTCCATGGGTTTGCAAAGAGTCAGACATGACTGAACAACTAACACACTTCCTTCTGCAGGAAGAGTAGTATATTTTGCAGATGAGTAGTTTTATGAGCCTGTTTCCTGCCTGTAGAATTTTGAAGTTTGGCAGTCTTCTTTCGTTTGTCCTTTTCGGTAATTTTCAGTTCAAGGTCTCAGTATTTCTGCTGGTATAACATTCCCAGAAACCTGTGAGTCTCAAGTATATATCAGAGGAATTCACTCTCTCAGACAAGAGGCTCCTCCACAGGTCTTTCCTGGATGATCACATTTCTTATTTTGGTTTCTGCTGAGAAGATGAAGGGGATGTATGAGTCACATGCCTAATCTCTTCAAAGAACCTCTGTGTGATTTAATACTCTGAGCTTTTGATATTTCTGAGGTGCTAGCAAAAGGTTGTCTAGCTACACGTACCTTTGGCTTTCACTCCTGAACACATTTTCCTGACGGTGAATTTCCTAATTTTAGCTCCTTTTGCAATCAGGATATGCCACGAATTTCCCCCAATTTTCAAGTCCTTATTCCTTTTTTGGTTAACAAGTCTTCCTTCAATTTCTCTCTTTCTAGTGGCATTTTGTAATAAGCAGCAAGAAGAAACAAAATCACAACTTCAATCTTTAGAAAGTGTTTTCAGGTCTTGCTTTCCATGCAACTAAAAGCTTCAATGCTACTAAGTTTTCTGCCATTGTATAACAAGGATTCTTTTCCTCCAGTTTCCAAGAAACAGTTCCTCATTTTCCTATGAGCATTCACTAAAAGCAACTTTAGCATTTATGCTTTTACCAAATTTTTACAAAAAACATTTATTCTCTAAGAAAAGGTTTCTCTACAATGTTCTTGAAACTAGGGGTTGTGGGAGGGGTGCTGCGGAGTCTGCCCTGTAGGATTCTGAGCAAATCTTTTTTGTGTGTGCCCCGTTTCTTGTAGGTAAGACTCTGGTCTCCATGAACTTCCCTGAGTTCCAAAGGGCAGATATGAACAGCTGCCCACAAAGACCCTGATGCTGGGAAAGATTGAGGGCAAGAGGAGAAGGGAACGACAGAGGATGAGATGGTTGGATGGCATCACCGCCTCAGTGGACAGGAGTTTGAGCAAATTACAGGAGATGGTGAAGGACAGGGAAGCCTGGCATGCTGCAGTCCTTGGGTTTGCAAAGAGTCCTACTGAGAAACTGAACAACAACAATCAAGGGAGGAGCAGCCACAAAACCACCCGAGGCAAGATTAAAGGACCCAGAGAGGCGCATTAGGATTAGGAGACCGCCTGAGACCTTGCACAGGACTTATCAGCAACCTCACTCTTGAAGTAATGTTATAAAACTCTATTAAATCCTCTCAGATTGGGGCATAGAGTTTTTCAAGGCAGAAACATTCTGTGTCATCCTTTGCCTGAAAAAGTGGTAAAGCTATTCTTTTCTGCTGTTGTTCTTCAGTCCTTCAGTCATTAAGTCATGCCCAGTTCTTTGCAATTCCATGTACGTGCAATTCCATGCAGCAGGCCAGTCTCTTCTGTCCTCCCTCATCTCCTGGAGTTTGCTCAAATTCACGTTCACTGAGTCAGTGATGCTGTATAACCAACCTTCTCATCCTCTGCTGCANCTCTTTGCAATTCCATGTACGTGCAATTCCATGCAGCAGGCCAGTCTCTTCTGTCCTCCCTCATCTCCTGGAGTTTGCTCAAATTCACGTTCACTGAGTCAGTGATGCTGTATAACCAACCTTCTCATCCTCTGCTGCACTCTTCTCTTTTTGCCTTCAATCTTTCCCAGCAACAGGGTCTTTCCCAATGAATCGCTCTTCGCATCAGGTGGCCAAAGTATTGGAGCTTCAGTTTCAGCATCAGCCCTTCCAATGAATATTCAGAACTGATTTCCTTTAAGATTGGCTGGTTTGATCTATTTGCAGTCCAAGGGACTCTCGAGTCTTCTCCAGCACCACAATTTGAAAGCATTAGCTCTTCAGTACTCAGTTTTCTTTATAGTCCAACTCTCACAGCCAAACATGACTACTGGAAAAACCATATCTTTCACTATATGTCCCTTTGTCAGCAAAGTGATGCCTCTGCTTTTGAATATTCTGTCTAGGTTTGTCATAACTTTTAATTTCATGGCTAAGGAGTAAGCATCTTTGAATTTCATGGCTACAGTAAAATTTGATTCAGCACTTGTGCAGAGAGGCTGAGCTTTTAGCATTACTCTCACTTTTTTCTGTTCTCACATGAAGCATCTTTAACATTCAATTTCTACCAACAGTTTATTCAAAGCAACAGAAGTAGATGCCAGACAATAGAGAAAGTGCTATATGCTGGATTTGAAGGTAGAAAAAGGGACCACAGCCAAGGAATGTAGGTGTCCTCTAGAAGGTGGAAAATTCAAGGAAATGAATTTTCCTCTAGAACCTCCAGAAAGGAATATATACTCACTGACACCTTGATTTTCCCAGTGAGATTGATTTGAGATGTATGACCTCTGGAACAGTCAGAAACTAAATCTGTGTTGTCACCAAATCTATGGTGATTTGTTATAATCACAATAGGCAACTAATGCAGTCCTCTATATGTGATTTTACATCCTATAATGTATTAGATCCTAACATATATTTTCCCTCTTACAAGCCACCTAACTTTATAAATGGTTCTCTTGAAGCTTTTCCCAAAAGAGTGGGGAAAGAGAAAGAAAATGTAATAGTGATTAATAAAATAATAGAGTAGACTCAAGGAGAAAACTGCTTGTATTTGAATCTCAAATCTGCTTCATCTTACCCATGTGACAGCATGATGTTACTTAATCCTCTGTGTTTTAGTGCCCTTTTATGTAAATAGCAATAATAACTATATCTACCATTTGGGCTTGTTTTTAGTTTAAATGAGACTTTAAGAATTTTCCACAGTTTGTTGTGATCCACAAAGTCAATAAAGCAGAAGCAGATGTTTTCCTGGAATTCTCTTGTTTTTTCTATGATCCAGCAGATGTTGGCAATTTGATCTCTGGTTCCTCTGCCTTTTCTTAATCCAGCTTGAACATCTGGAAGTTCTCAGTTCCCATACTATTGAAGCCTAACTTGGAGAATTATGAGTATTACTTTGCTAGCATGTGAGATGAGTGCNTCCTGGAATTCTCTTGTTTTTTCTATGATCCAGCAGATGTTGGCAATTTGATCTCTGGTTCCTCTGCCTTTTCTTAATCCAGCTTGAACATCTGGAAGTTCTCAGTTCCCATACTATTGAAGCCTAACTTGGAGAATTATGAGTATTACTTTGCTAGCATGTGAGATGAGTGCAATTGTGCAATAGTTTGAACATTCTTTGGCATTGCCTTTCATTGGGATTGGAATGAAAACTGACATTTTCCAGTCCTGTGGCCACTGCTGAATTTTCCTAATTTGCTGGTATATTGAGTGCACCACTTTAATAGCATCATCTTTTAGGACTTGAAATAGCTCAGCTGGAATTCCATCACCTCTACTAGCTTTGTTCACAGTGGTGTTTCCTAAGGCCCACTTGACGTCAGATTCCAAGATGTCTATCTGCCTCCTAAGAAATCTGTAATGCAAGTCAAAAAATAACAGTTAGAACTGGACATGGAACAACAGACTGGTTCCAAATCGGGAAAGGAGTGTTTCAGGGTTGTATATTGTCACCCTGCTTATTTCACCTATATGCAGAGGGCATCATGTGAAATGCCAGGCTGAATGAAGCACAATTTGGAAACAAGATTGCCAGGATAAATATAAATAACCTCAGATATGCAGATGACACCACCCTTATGGGAGAAAGCAAAGAACTAAAGAGTCTCTTGACGAAAGTGAAAGGGGAGCATGAACAAGCTGACTTGAAATTCAGCATTCAAAAAATGCAGATCATGGCATCTGGTCCTATCACTTCATGGCAAATAGATGGGGAAACAATGGAAACAGTGAGAGACTTTACTTTCTTGGGCTCCAAAATCACTGCAGATGGTGACTGTAGCCATGAAATTAAAAGACACTTGCTCCTTGGAGGAAAAGCTATGACAAACTAAGACAGCATATTAAAAAAAACAGTGGTGATTTATGGTGGTTTAGTGGCACCCCACTCCAGTACTCTTGCCTGGAAAATCCCATGGATGGAGGAGCCTGGTAGGCTGCAGTCCATGTGGTTGCTAAGAGTCGGACACGACTGAGCGACTTCACTTTCACTCTTCACTTTCATGCATTGGAGAAGGAAATGGCAACCCACTCCAGTGTTCTTGCCTGGAGAATTCCAGGAAAAGGGGAGCCTGATGGGCTTCTGTCTATGGGGTCGCGTACAGTTGGACACGACTGAAGTGACTTAGCAGCAGCCGCAGCAGCCGCTATGACGTGTCTGATCCTTGTGACCCCATGGACTGTAGCCTGCCAGGCTCCTCTGTTCATGGGATTCTCCAGGCAAAAATCCTGGAGTAGGTTGCCATTTCCTTCTCAAGGGGATGTTCCCAAACCAGGAATCTAAGCTGGGTCTCCTGCCTTTCAGGCAGATTCTTTACCCATTGAGCTTTGAGGGAAAATCCTATTAAAAAGCAGAGACATTACTTTACCAACAGGTCAGTCTAGTCAAATCTATGGTTTTTTCAAGTCATGTTGAACTGTGGTGTTGGAGAAGACTCTTGAGAGTCCCTTGGAGTGCAAGGAGATCCAACCAGTCCTTCCTAAAGGAAATTCAGTCCTTCCTAGTCCTGAATATTCACTGGAAGGACTGATGCTGAAGCTCCAATACTTTGGCCATCTGATGCAAAGAAATGACTCCTTGGAAAGACCCTGATGCCAGAAAAGATTGAAGGCAGGAGAAGAAGGAGATGACAGAAGATGAAATCGTTGGATGACATCACTGACTCGATGGGTATAAGTTTGTGCAAACTCTGGGAGTTGGTGATGGACAGGGAAGCCTGGTGTGCTGAAGTTCATAGGGTCGCAAAGAGTTGGACATGACTTATGTAAGTACTTAGCACAGCCAGGACATACAGTAAGCACTGAAGGAAATTTGGGTAATTTTTTCTTCTGTCTGTTACTTTATTTTTTAATTAAAATTTAATTTAACAGGATATTTCCATATATCCCTGTACCAAATTAGAGATAAGAAAATGCTTACAATCCAAAGGAGATATAATTGATTGGTGTGACTGTATTGATAGGAGTATATAATGTTAGTACAGAGCTGTATTAAGTGAAGGAGACTGTAAAATTGGAGGCATCTCAACAAGCAAAGGTGGGATAAGGCATAGAAGTCAGATGGGAAAAAAGCATTCCAGGAAGATTTAAGTGATGATAATACATTTGAGGAATTCTCCATCCTTGTTCTGGTCAAAAACATAGAAGCATATTATTTCAATTCTATGTGAATATGTTTACGGATTCCAAATTTATAAATATGTGCATAACATATCACACATGAAAGCATACATGTTACAAAGAAGGGAAGTGAATGCTTACTAGGCATCTGGTACTTTAAAATTGATGTCTTATTTGTGACTACACCTTTCTGAAGTAAGAACCATTGCCTCAGTATCACAGTCAATGACATAAAGGCCCTGGGATATAGATTTGAACTCAAATATATCGGCTTTCCATGGTCACACATTAGTATTTTGCCATCTTTTTGGCAGTATTACTTCGAGGAATTCTTTGTCTTTCTAACTCCAGATTATCTGGCTGTAGCTGTGAAGGCAATAAAAACCTAAACATCCAGTTCGTGTCAAGAACTATGGTCCTTAAAATCTTCAGACCTTCAGCTAGGATTTACTTATTTATTTATTAAAAAAGCAAATGAATTATGAAGCACTTGCATTTGAAAATAAATCCAGATGGAAGGGAATCAGAATCACGTAATGAGAGATCCGGTGGCTCTGAGCCTGTACCTTGGTGTTCTCAAGTCCTCTGAAGGACTCTCTCAGTCTATGTAAACCTCTCAGCCNTGTGGTGTTGGAGAAGACTCTTGAGAGTCCCTTGGAGTGCAAGGAGATCCAACCAGTCCTTCCTAAAGGAAATTCAGTCCTTCCTAGTCCTGAATATTCACTGGAAGGACTGATGCTGAAGCTCCAATACTTTGGCCATCTGATGCAAAGAAATGACTCCTTGGAAAGACCCTGATGCCAGAAAAGATTGAAGGCAGGAGAAGAAGGAGATGACAGAAGATGAAATCGTTGGATGACATCACTGACTCGATGGGTATAAGTTTGTGCAAACTCTGGGAGTTGGTGATGGACAGGGAAGCCTGGTGTGCTGAAGTTCATAGGGTCGCAAAGAGTTGGACATGACTTATGTAAGTACTTAGCACAGCCAGGACATACAGTAAGCAGTGAAGGAAATTTGGGTAATTTTTTCTTCTGTCTGTTACTTTATTTTTTAATTAAAATTTAATTTAACAGGATATTTCCATATATCCCTGTACCAAATTAGAGATAAGAAAATGCTTACAATCCAAAGGAGATATAATTGATTGGTGTGACTGTATTGATAGGAGTATATAATGTTAGTACAGAGCTGTATTAAGTGAAGGAGACTGTAAAATTGGAGGCATCTCAACAAGCAAAGGTGGGATAAGGCATAGAAGTCAGATGGGAAAAAAGCATTCCAGGAAGATTTAAGTGATGATAATACATTTGAGGAATTCTCCATCCTTGTTCTGGTCAAAAACATAGAAGCATATTATTTCAATTCTATGTGAGTATGTTTACGGATTCCAAATTTATAAATATGTGCATAACATATCACACATGAAAGCATACATGTTACAAAGAAGGGAAGTGAATGCTTACTAGGCATCTGGTACTTTAAAATTGATGTCTTATTTGTGACTACACCTTTCTGAAGTAAGAACCATTGCCTCAGTATCACAGTCAATGACATAAAGGCCCTGGGATATAGATTTGAACTCAAATATATCGGCTTTCCATGGTCACACATTAGTATTTTGCCATCTTTTTGGCAGTATTACTTCGAGGAATTCTTTGTCTTTCTAACTCCAGATTATCTGGCTGTAGCTGTGAAGGCAATAAAAACCTAAACATCCAGTTCGTGTCAAGAACTATGGTCCTTAAAATCTTCAGACCTTCAGCTAGGATTTACTTATTTATTTATTAAAAAAGCAAATGAATTATGAAGCACTTGCATTTGAAAATAAATCCAGATGGAAGGGAATCAGAATCACGTAATGAGAGATCCGGTGGCTCTGAGCCTGTACCTTGGTGTTCTCAAGTCCTCTGAAGGACTCTCTCAGTCTATGTAAACCTCTCAGCCTCGACTGACTATTTAAGACCAGAAAAGAAAAATCAGAGTTAGCATTTTATTGCAAATAGAGGACAGATTATCAGCTTTATTTTCTAATGAAAGAAACTCAGAAGTTATAAATGAAACAGAGGTGATTTATTTTTAAATGAGGCAGAAATTGGAGTTGCACTTGGCTATGGAGATGAAACACTGAAAAGATGAAAAGTAAACAAGATTCAGAAATTGCTTTCTTGAGTGAAGATAACATTTACAGTAAAAACACATTTTTAAATTATGCAAATAAGCAACAAATAAAAATGTCATTTTAAAATGTTACCGTGAGTTTTGTACTTTGCATGGCATGCACACCATCTCTATGTATATGCATCCTTAGACTTGACTTTCACTCTGAAACTGTTTCCAAAACATGTGAAATGCTAAGTGTCTGGGGTCCTATTAACTCAGTGTTTTCCGTGATTCCATGTGTAACTTGTTTATCAGTGAGTTTGATTTTAATGGGAGTATACATAAGAAGTGGTTTTAGTTTTTTCCTCCAATCACTGTATTTAACTTTGACTTTTTGTTTCTCCTGTTCCTGTAACTAGACAGCATTTTATAAAGATCTTTCAGAGCTTTTGCTCTGTTAAGTTCTGAAAAGCCCAATACAGCTTGGTCCAGGCTACAGTTTCAATTTCAAACCCATTTTAAAGCTTTTTTTCCCTTTGCCCTAACTCTGGATCGTATGTTATCCTCATCTCTTCTGGGATGCTCTATGCCCATTGCTCATGGGATGTCTTGGTGGGTGGATTCCTTGGCAGACCCTAAATGAGTCCTCTCTGCCACACAGGACCAAATTTGTGACAAAATTCTAGGATAATCTGTCCTGACCCTCTTCATAATTTCCTGCTCTGTCTTCTTTCGCTAGAATCTGCTGCACAAAAGGAAGTTTTCTTGGGCAGGCACTAGAACAACCATACAAGTCCTATTTATCTGCTGCATCAACATTGTGAAGCTTGCCACCCCACCATTGTTCCATATTGCATTCTGCTGCTGCTGCTAAGTTGCGTCAGTCATGTCTGACTCTGTGCGACCCCATAGATGGCAGCCCACCATGCTCCCCAGTCCCTGGGATTCTCCAGGCGAGAACACTGGAGTAGGTTTCCATTTCCTTCTACAACACATGAAAGTGAACAGTGAAAGTGAAGTCGCTCAGTAGTGTCCAACTCTTAGCGACCCCATGGACTGTAGCCCACCAGGCTCCTCCATCCAAGCAAGAGTACTGGAGTGGGGTGCCATTGCCTTCTCCATATTGCATCCTAGTACTTCCTATTTCTCCCAGTAAGTAGAGTAGATCAACAAGCCTGCTGTCTGAACGAGCATCCATTTGGGAATGAGACAGCAGTTTCTTTCCTTTCAGCCACCTCCAGTCTCTATAAATCATTCCTCAGGAGATAGCAACCCTTGGTTTGTACATGGGATAAAGAATGAAGTTCTTGATCATCACAAATGGAAGTCAGATAATTAAAAGGCATGGGCAAGCACCAATTAAAAACCATAGAAAACTGAAATTTGGGGCAAGTATGATGTGGGAAGATCTGCCCTGGACCCAAATAGACCTAGATTGACATCCTTGGTCCTAATGCTCAGTGTTAGTACGATCCTCTGAGGGATTCGTTTCTCCACGTGTTGGATGGGACTCCACACCTGAGGAGGGGCTGATGAGACCATTTGAATGTAGTGATGCCTATGGAGAAGCTGAACATAGCTCCTGGAAACAAAGGTAAGTGTCCTCCTTTAGGAGTACTTGAGCTTCTTTCACAGTCCTTTCATGTGTCTTCAGCCTGCTCTCTCTGCAGCTTTTCCAAGGGAGCTATTTTACACTTCAGTCATTTCCCTAAATGTTCTATCCTGGTAACCAAAACCATCAAAGGAGAAAAAAGCACTTGGGTATTTCACTCTCCACTCCCCATCTTGGCACGTATAAAATTATCTAACGACATTCTTTTGAAATTGTCTTCCCTTCTTTTTACAAAAGCTAATCCTATCCTCAAACCTCTCGCCACCTATATCTTTAATTTCTCCCTTTTTCTCAACCTATAAAACACTGAAGCTTTTTCCATCCTAAAAACAAAAGCAAAGACACACTAGAAAAAGCCAACAAAATTCTCCTTCAATCTTTGATCCTCCTCTGGCTTTATAACTTTCATCTTTTTTCAGAGAAGCATCATGAAAGAGATATTTGCACAAGATGTCTCTGCCTGACTTATTCTTTCCTCAATTTATAGCTTGACTTCTATTTCTCCTACCTCTTTGAAATGCATTATTGTCAGAGGTTTAAAAAACTTAACATGTCCAAAACTCTACTAATTCTCAACAGCCCCACTTACTCCCCACAGAATAGGAGAAATCAATTATCCTGTGACGTTCTTCAGTGAATAGTACTACAAAAACCCAATTGTTTAAGTCTAAAACCTTGGTATTACATCATTCCTCTTTCTCATTGACTGGCCTTCACCCATACATTCCAACACCAATCCATTAACCATTTACTTCTGAAAACTTTCTCATTAGTATAATATTTACTGTCTAATTTTTCTAACAACTATCTCACTAGCGTCCTATCAATGTCTTTATATTTCCACTTCTCAAAATTGCCCTGCTCCTCTCTTCCTGTAGACTCTATTTTTCTTACAAAGTATAATCAAGCCATCTTAACATGGTATCACTTCCTCACTTAGCCTATTCTGTATCCAGGAGAAACCGCATTTTAGTCCCTTAATACACAGTTTTAGGCCATCATTTAACACTTACATGATGCTGTGTACCTCCCACTTCCAATGTGGTTTTGCAGCCACTCACATACGATGGTGAAGTCTATTTCCTCTTTCCTGAAATCTATCATGGTCTTGTGTCTTGCCTTAGCTAATAGGCATGACATAAGTAATAATTTGTTAGTTCTACACCTAGGCCACAAGACACCTGTCTGTTTCAGCTCTCTCTCTCTCTGGAAACCCTGTTAATGCTTGGAATGAATCTGGTCTAGTTTGCTAGGGGGTGAGAGACCACATGGACCACAGACTAACAATCCCAACAGAGGCCAGAGAGCTGATCTACCACCTACATAGAGTTGCATATAGGCTTAATGAGCTGATTCTGGCCCAGATAAATAGAAATGGTCACCTGACCAGTAAAGTCACACAAATACTTTTTATTTTTAACCACTAAATTTTGTAGTGGTTTGTTTGCTGGAATTGTTAACAGATGCACCATGCCAGATTCCTGTTGGTGCTGAACAGAAGAGTGTGTGTTCCATATAATAAATATCTCTTACTTAACCTTTGTATGTTAATGATAATTTCTTTAAAAAATTTTTATTGAGGTATGATTGATACATGACATATGATAACCTGTACATATTTAATGTATTCAATTGATGAACTTGGAAATGATGACTATATATATTGGTAAATCTATCACCACACTCCATGCTACAAATATTTTCATTACTTCCAAAACTTTCCTCCTGCCCTCTTTATTTATTAATTAATACTGCATAATAAGAAAATAACATATCTATCCTCATAGCCATGCTTGGCATGTACAATACAGTATTACTAACTATAGGCACAATATTTTCTTTTTTAAAAGTTTTATTTATTTATAGTAGGTCATTTTTGGTTATCTATTTCATCCTACATTTAAATATAAATATATATAAATATATTGGTGGCTCCATGGTAAAGAATCCACACACCAATGAAGGAGATGTGGGCTCAATCCCTGGGTCAAGAAGATCCCCTGGATAAGGAAATGGCCACCCACTCCAGTATTCTTGCCTACGAACTCATATGGACAGAGGAGCCTAGCTATAGTCCACAGAGTTGCAAAAGTGTCGGACACAACTTAGCAATTAAGCAATATAGATATGTCTATTTTAAAGATAGCAGGGTGTACATGGACCAGTCTATCCCTGTCCTGCATTTTTCCTCCTGGTAACCATAAGTTTATTCTCTAAGTCTGTAGCACTACATTTTCTTGACAAGAGTTTTTCACTTCTGAGGGCATTCCTTTTTATCACTTCAAATACAACTTTTGGATTCATATTACCTTTGGTTTTCCTTCAGATCATGGGAAAATCTTGTGCACTCTTTCCTCTTTTCATTCTGCAATTACAATAATTTGTTCAACATGAGGAGGACTTCTCATCCTGACAACTGTGATGTTTTTGCATCCCCTGTGTTCATAGCAGCAATATTTACAATAGCCAAGACATGAAACAACATAAATGTCCATTGGCAGGTGAATGGGTAAAGAAAGTGTGGTCCATATACACAATGGAAAACCATTCAGCTATAAAAAGAATGAAATAATGCCATTTGCAGGAACAAGGGTGGAACTAGAAATTATCATAGTAAGTGAAGTAAGTCAGAAAGAGAAAGACAAATATGCTATTACATGTAAAATATATATATGTAAAATCTAAAGTATGACATGGTTGAAACTACTAAAAGAAACAGACTTGCAGACATAGAGAGCAGACGTGTAGTTGCCAAGCGGGTTGGAGAGGGATGGACTGAAATTTGGGGTTAGCAGATGCAAGCTATTATATATAGAATGGATAAACTATATCCATTGTATATGTACCTGGATATATTTTACATATCCTGGTGTATATGTAAAACTGAATCACTTTTCCGTATAACAGAAATTAACATAACATTGTAAATCAACTATACTTCAACAAGAAAGGCGAATATAAAGTTTGCCACTCACTTTAATTTCTCTTTCCTGTTATAGGGCTTCCTTGGTACCTCAGATGGTTAAGGATTCGTCTGCAATGCAGACGAATTTGATCCCTGGGTTGGGAAGATCCCCTAAAGAAGGGAATGGCTACCCACTCCAGTATTCTTGCCTGGAGAATCCCATGGATAGAGAAATCTAGCAGGCTACAGTTCATGGAATCACAAAGAGCTGGACATGACTGAGTAACTGTTATAAAGACTATCATCAGCTTTCTCTTCTGGACATGTTATGCTCTGCTAAGCTTTTAAAATGTGTTCAAATACTTGCCTTATATTTCTTATCTTGTATACTTCACAGATCTTGTTTCTATTTATCCTTTGCATGGTAAACAATGTCATAAGTCATTTCTCTCTTTCCTTTTCCCTGATTTCTTCTGATATGTTCTCAATGCACTTTCTTGATCTGCAGCTAAGTGACCAAACTTTTTTCTAAAGCCTTTGGAAAAGTATATCTTCAATGAAAACACTTATCCTATATAGATTGCCTAAGATCTGATTTGTATCTTTTAGCTATGTTAGTCCTCTTGTGAATTTTGTATGAATCGTATTATCTGACTATTTACTTGCAGCTACATAACTCAGATTCTATTTCCGCATACATTTTATGACTCTGCTTTAAGGCTCACATTCAGTCACTAAAAAGAAAAGCTACATTAGACAGCTACAACTTGTACATGTGGGGTTAGGCTCATAAGAATTAAAGAGCTTGGCTGCATTGATGATACACAACATAAAGTAGGAAAAAAAAATGTGGGGCATAATGGTCCATGTTGGCCTTCCTTATTCAACTTTGTTCATATTTTTCCCTTGTTGAAGGTAACATTAAATACAGTGCAAGTCATGTTTATCAGCTATCACACACCAAAAAACACTAAGGCCTCATAGGTTACAGTCTCTAGGTGCTGTGCTTAGTTGCTCAGTCACATCTGGCTCTTTGCAACCCCATGGACAGTAGTCAACCCAGCTCCTCTGTCCAAGGGGATTCTCCAGGCAAGAATATTGGAGTGGGTTGCCATGCCTTCCTCCAGGGGATCGTCCCAATCCAGGGACCAAACCCAGGTCTCCCACATTGCAGGCAGATTCTCTACCAGCTGAGCCACCAGGGAAGCCCTATAGTGTCCGGAAAAGTGAGAGAGGATAATCAGATGGGTGAGTCTCTGTGCTCAATCATGGCCAACTTTTGCAATCCCATGGACTGTCGCCCGCCAGGCTCCTCTGTCCATGGGATTCTCCAGGCAGGAATACTGGAGTGGGTTGCCATTTCCTACTCCAGGGGATCTTCCTGACACAGGGACTGAACCCCTCCCCCACATCTCTTGTCTCTCTTGCATTGGCAAGGGGGGTCTTTACCAGTAACACCGCCGGAGAAGCCCTATAATGCTATACTAAGAGATGGGGCACCAGAGAGGACAGTTTATATTTTATAAAATAGAGGAATATTTGAAAAGAACAGAAGTTCTAGGGACAATTACAGAGGCTCCTGATGCCAAGGAGAGTCTAGGAATAGCTGTTATTGCAACAGCTTTTCAATAGGAGGAATAATGTGTGTGTTTGGGGCTTCAGAGGGCTTCCCTGGGGGCTCAGATGGTAAATTATCTGCTTGCAATGCCGGAAAACCCAGGTGTGATCCCTGGATCAAGAAGATCCCCTGGAAAAGGAAATGGCAACCCACTCCAGTATGCTTGCCTGGAGAACAGCATGGACAGAGGAGTCTGGAGGGCTACAGTCCACGTGGTCACAAAGAGTCGGATATGATCAGGGACTAAATTGGGGTCTCAGAGGCTGAGGAAGAGCTAACTGGCTCTGATCACTAAGACATTGTGGTGGAAGGTACTTCAGGGGTTTCAGACAAAAGAAGACTAGCAGATGTTCTGATTCTTTTTTGGTGCCTGGAGCCTCAACAAAGATCTTTCTCGTCTGGTTTCCTGCTGCACTCTCATGGGTGTAAAAGGAAGTGGATGATTGCTGAAAGGAATTAATGATTCTAAAATAAGAATTTCTCCTACAACTTACTTTTTGCATATTATTATACATTAAGTTATTTATTTTGAGAATACAGTAGAGTTGAATAATATTTTTGACTTCTCTGCTTCTTACTGGTACATGAGAATGAAAAGTAATCACTGTAATAAACAGAGTAGGTTAAAATACCACAGCAAGAGAATGATGAATTAAAATCAAGTTTAGGCAAGCAAAAATAACATCATTTTACTTTTCTTCAGTTCAGTTCAGTTCAGTCGCTCAGTCGTGTCCGACTCTTAGCGACCCCATGAATCGCAACACGTCAGGCCTCACTGTTCATCACCATCTCCTGGAGTTCACTCAGACTCACGTCCATCAAGTCCATGATGCCATCCAGCCATCTTATCCTCGGTCATCCCCTTCTCCTCCTGCCCCCAATCCTCCAAACATCAGAGTCTTTTCCAATGAGTCAACTCTTTGCATGAGGTGGCCAAAGTACTGGAGTTTCAGCTTTAGCATCATTCCTTCAGAAGAAATCTCAGGGTTGATCTCCTTCAGAATGGACTGGTTGGATCTCCTTGCAGTCCAAGGGACTCTCAAGAGTCTTCTCCAACACCACAGTTCAAAATCATCAATTCTTCGGCACTCAGCCCTCTTCACAGTCCAACTCTCACATCCATACATGACCACAGGAAAAACCATAGCCTTGACTAGGCGGACCTTAGTCGGCAAAGTAATGTCTCTGCTTTTGAATATACTATCCAGGTTGGTCATAACTTTTCTTCCAAGGAGTAAGCGTTTTTTAATTTCATGGCTGCAGTCACCATCTGCAGTGATTTTGGAGCCCAAAAAAATAAAGTCTGACACTGTTTCCACTGTTTCCCCATCTATTTCCCATGAAGTGATGGGANAGTCCAAGGGACTCTCAAGAGTCTTCTCCAACACCACAGTTCAAAAGCATCGATTCTTCGGCGCTCAGCTTTCTTCACAGTCCAACTTTCACATCCATACATGACCACAGGAAAAACCATAGCCTTGACTAGGCGGACCTTAGTCGGCAAAGTAATGTCTCTGCTTTTGAATATACTATCCAGGTTGGTCATAACTTTTCTTCCAAGGAGTAAGCGTTTTTTAATTTCATGGCTGCAGTCACCATCTGCAGTGATTTTGGAGCCCCCAAAAATAAAGTCTGACACTGTTTCCACTGTTTCCCCATCTATTTCCCATGAAGTGATGGGACCAGATGCCATGATCTTAGGAGGTCCTAAAAGCTAGTAAACTTCTTTCTCAGAATTTATATTCCTCCCTAACCACTCCCCTGTCTAACTTTTGTTATGTTGTTTCTTGCCAACTAGTTATTGAAGCTGTAAAAAGTCTTTATTAAATGTTGGCAGACATGCAACATCATTAATATTTTCTTGTTTAAGTTTTTGACTAATGTTTTTAAAAGAGTATAGAAACTGTGTTGATATAAAGTAATGTTCAATAGTTGAAATTGACTGTGAACTGCCTGGTGAACAGGAAGTTTACTTTGTCCCATAAAGTTTAATGTTTTACCATGTAGAATTTCCAATACTCAATCTATTTTGATCTATGAAAATATGCTAAAATTTATATTTTGACACTGAAATTATTTGAATTAATATATGTGTACTACTTGAATACTCAGTCAGTTCAGTTCAGTCACTAAGTCATGTCCAACTCTTTGCCACCCCATGGACTGTAGCATGCTAGGCTTCCCTGTCCATCACCAGTTCCTGGAGCTTGCTTAAACTCATGTCTATCAAGTTGGTGATGCCATCCAACTATCTCATCCTCTGTCATCCCTTCTCCTCCTGCCTTCAATCTTTCCCAGCATCGGGGTCTTTTCAAATGAGTCAGCTCTTCACATCA
This sequence comes from Oreotragus oreotragus, assembly GCA_006410675.1. Taxonomy (NCBI): domain Eukaryota; kingdom Metazoa; phylum Chordata; class Mammalia; order Artiodactyla; family Bovidae; genus Oreotragus; species Oreotragus oreotragus. The sequence continues at coordinate 286,794 of SJYX01016332.1, read as the reverse complement.
GGTGGCCAAAGTATTGGAGTTTCAGCTTCAACAGCTGTCCTTCCAATGAACACTCAGGACTGATTTCCTTTAGGATGGACTGGTTGGATCTCCTTGCAGTCCAAGGGACTATCAAGAGTCTTCTCCAACACCACAGTTCAAAAACATCAATTCTTCAGTGCTCAGCTTTCTTTATAGTCCAATTCTCACATCCATACATGACTACTGGAAAAACTATAGCCTTGATTATATGGACTTTTGTTGGCAAAGTAATGTCTCTGCTTTTGAATATGCTGTCTAGGTTGGTCATAACTTTCCTTCTAAGGAGTAAGTGTCTTTTAATTTCATGGCTACAGTCACCATCTGCAGTGATTTTGGAGCCCCCCAAAAAAACAAAGTCAGCCACTGTTTCCACTGTTTCCCCATCTATTTGCCATACTACTACTTGAATAATTCAGTCAATTGCCTTCTATAAGAATACAAAATATTCCCATTCTCTCTGTATCTGATTTTAATTCTGATTTTTTTATTTTCAATTCTGAGGGAAAGTGTTTGCTACATTGTTTGACAGGTTAGGTAATTCTGGTCCAGTGAGATGGTCATGGCTGGATAATCTATGATGCGATTATAAGGGAATGCCAACGGCAGGGAACTGGGTTAACCATATTACCCCATATTACAATGAAAATAGCCCCAATTGAGGTAATGTATTATATAAAGATATATCTTATTTTCAATTTTGTGGGAATAGTTTTTGTTGGGGTGTATGAAGTCATTGTTGTTGTTAGTGCTAAGTTGCTACACTGTGTCTAGCTCTTTGTGATACTACAGACAGTCGCCCTCTAGATTCCTCTGTCCATCAGATTTCCCAAGCAAGCATAAAATAATACTGGAGTGGGTTGCTATTTCCTTCTCCAGGAGATTTTCTCAACCAAAGGACTGAAACTGCATCTCCTGCATTGGCAGACAGGTTCTTTACCACTGAGCCATCAGGGAAGCCCTCTTTGAAGTCATTGGAGTGTAGCAATTTTGGAGCCAAACAGAGCTGGGATTTGGCCCAGAAGTATTATCTTTTTGATATTTGCCTTTGAGCTAGTTAATCTCTCCATGCCTCAGTTATTCCATCTATTGAACATGGGTAACAATATTTATAGATAAGAGTTAGCCTGTTCAAGTCTGATCATTTACAAAGCAGTTGACTGCCCTCAAAGCTCCATGGCAACCAGTTTTGTGCCAATGCTATATAGCCACATCTAGATCCCAACCACCATATTTATTGTGTCATATTAGGTGCTGGTGCTTCTTCAACCAAAGAAACTCCATGTAGGTCTGGCCACTATCTTGACTCAGTGCATCATTAAAAATACAAGGCTTGTATCACACCAGATCAAGCGAGGGGGACTGCTTCTCTCCAGAATCTTAAACATTCAGCTTCCAAAAAGGGTTGATCCTAAAATAATGCCATTTCATAATTTTATTTGTATCTTAGTTCCAAATGAAGGCAGCAGAGAGGGATTCCTAAACATGTAGCTTATAGAAAACAGTTAGGAAGGTTGGCTCTCTCTCTCAGCCCAGCTGTCTTTTCAGGCTGTATGTAATACACACTTACTTCCACTTTAGTCTTCATGACTTTTCCCCAAAGAAAGATGTTCCAGTAGTTTCAAAGAAAATCTTAATTATCTAAAGTTACTTTCTTTAGTGTTTAAATTCATCAGACAATTGCACAATTATCCACTTTGTTTAGACTATGTAGGAATCCTGGCTCAAGTCTATTAACCGACTAATGTACACCAAATGTGAGAATATTAGGAGATTGTGCCTATGTGATATTTCTGTTTTCAACTCAAAGGCTTGTATATAACATTAATGTCTGCTATCCTCATTAAGAGTTATCAAAACAATGTTCATTGCAACCAGCAAATAAGCATTTACTCTTTGGCTTCCAGCTTGAAGAGGCATTGTATCTATGTTGGAAGAAGAGAAGTAAATGTCCCATTAATACCAGAAGATATTTCATATAGGATTTGAGCATTGCTATATGTATTGTATATGCAGGCAATTGTATCTTAGGCTTTGTTTCTAATAGGTCATAATTTCAAACTCTTTCAGTTTGTAATTAATTATGCTCTTCCCTTACTGAGATCTCCTCACCTTAGTTCTTGATATGACCTGGACCATCAGTGGCTTTAGCTGACCCATTGGTGAGACTTGATTTCCAGTATGTGGATATGCTAGGTAACTTACAAGCTGATGGCCTCATTTTTGCTACATAGCAAATCCTCTGGGATTATATCTCTGCCTAGAACTTTAACTTGGATAAGGTTGCCTCACCATGCAATGGTGGAATCTTGTGCCCAGGATGGCATAATAGAAAGATTGTGGGCTTTGGAGTCAGAATCCATATTATGTCCTCTGTAAGTTACCTAAATTTCTTGATTATCATGTTTCTTACTTGGAAAATATAACACATATCTCACATTCTGTGAAGGTTAAATGGGGTTAAACAACAAGAAGGAGGAATCACAGAGCTTGGCATCTTTTGGCATCCTATTATTGATATTTCGTTGTTGTTCAGTCTCTCAGTTATGTCTGGCTCTTTGTGACCCCATGAAAACCAAGCATGCCAAAAGTCCCTGTCATGATCTCTAAGAGTTTGCTCAAACGGATATCCATTCAGTCGATGACACCCTCCAACCAACTCATCCTCTGCTGCCTCCATCTCCTCTTGCCTCAATCCTTCCCAGCATCAAGATCTTTTTCAGTGAGTCAGCTCACCCCAACAGGTGACCAAAATATTGGAACTTCAGTTTCAGCCTCAGTTCTTCCAGTGAATTTCAGGGCTGATTTTCTTTAAGACTGACTGGTTTGATACCCTTGCTGTCCAAGGGACTTTCAAGAGTCTTCTCCAGCACTACAGTTCAAGAGCATCACTTCTTCAGTGCTCAGCCTTCTTATGGTCTAATTCTCATATCTGTACATGACAATTGGAAAAACCATAGCTTTGACTACATGGACCTTTGTTGGCAAAGTAATGTCTCTGCTTTTTAATACACTGTATAGATGTTATAGTTTTGTTATAGTTTTTCTTCCAAAAAGCAAGTATCTTTTAATTTTGTGGCTGCAGTCACTGTTCACAGTGATTATGGAGCTGAAGAAAATAGCACCTGCTACTGTTACCATTTTTTCTCCATCTATTATTAGCCATGCTCTTAGCATCTTGAATGCTGAGTTTTAAGCCAGCTTTTTCACTCTCTTCTTTCACCATCATTAAGATGCCCTTCAGTTCCTCTTCACTTTTTCCCATAAGGGTGGTGTCACCTGCATATCTGAGGTTGTTGATATTTGTCCTGGCAATCTTAATTCCAGCTTGTGATTCATCCAGCCTGACATTTTGCATGATGCACTCTGCATATAAGTTAAATAAGCAGGATATGACAATATATAGCCTTAATGTACACGATCTCCAATTTTGAACCAGTTCTTTGTTCCATGTCCAGTTCTAAAGTTTGCTTCTTGACATACATGCAGGTTTCTCAGGAGGCAGTTAAGGTGGTCTGGCACTCCCATGTGTCTAAGAATTTTCCACACTTTGCTGTGATCCACACAGTCAAAGTCTGTAGAGCAGTCAGTGAAGCAGAAGCAAATGTTTCTCTGGATTCTCTTACTTTTCTCCTGACCCAACGAACGTTGGCAATTTGATCTCTGGTTCCTCTGCCTTTTCTAAATTTGACTTGTACATCTGGAATTTCTTAGTTCACATACTGTTGAAGCCTAACTTGAAGGATTTTTGAGCATTACCTTATTAGTGTGTAAAATGAGAGCAATTGTGTGGTAATCTGAACATTGTTTGTCATTGGCCTTGTTTGGGATTGGAATGCAAATTGACTTTTTAAAATTTTGTGCCCACTGCTGAGTTTTCCAAATTTGCTGACATATTGAATACAGTACTTTAACAGCATCGTTTTTAGGATTTGAAGTATCTCAGCTGGAATTCCATCATGTCCACTAGCTTTGTTCATAGTAATGTGTCCTAAGTTCCACTTGAATTCATACTCCAGGATGTCTAGCTCTTGGTGAGTGACCGCACCACTGTAGTGATCTGGGTCATTAAGACTTTTTTTGAATAGTTCTGTGTATTCTCTTCTTAATCTCTTCTGTTTCTGCTAGTCCATACCATTTCTGTCTTTTATTGTGCTCATCTTTGCCTGAAATGTTTCCCTGATATCTCTAATTTCTTGGAGAGATCTCTAGTCTTTCCCGTTCTATTGTTTCCCTCTGTTTCTTTGCACTGTTCACTTAAGAAGGCTTTCTTATATCTCCTTGCTATTCTTTGGAACTCTGCATTCAGTTGGATACACCTTTCCCTTTCTCCTTTGTCTTTTGTTTGTCTTCTTTTCCCAGGTATATGTAAGGCACCCTCAGGCAACCATTTTGCCATCTTGCTTTTCTTTTTCTTGTGGATGGTTTTGGTTACTGCATCCTCTACAATGTCATGAACATCTGTCCATAGTTATTCAGGCACTCTATCAGATCTAATCCCTTAAATCTATTTGTCACTTCCACTGTATAATCATAAGGGATTTGATTTAGGTCATACTTGAATGGCCTAGTGTTTTTCTTTACTTTCTTCAATTTAAGCCTGAATTTTGCAATAAGGAGATCATGACCTGAGCCACAGTCAGCTCCCAGTATTTTTTCTTTTTTTCTTCTTCTTCTTCTTCTTCTTTTTTTTTTCTTTGCTGTGTGGAGCTTCTCCATGTTCGGCTGCAAAATATATAGTCTGTCTGATTTCAGTATTGACCATCTGGTGATGTCCATGTAGAGTCTTCTCTTGTGTTCTTGGAAGTGGGCCTTTGCTATGATCAGTTTGTTCTCTTGGCAAACTCCATTAGGCTTTGCTTCCTTCATCTTGTACTCCAAGGCCAAGCTTGCCTGTTACTCCAGGTATCCTTTGACTTCCTAATTTTGCCTTCCAGTCCTCTGTAATGAAAAGGACATCTATTTTTGGTGTTAGTTCTAGAAGGTTTTGTAGGTCTTTGTAGAACCATTCGACTTCAGCTTCTTCAACATTAATCATTGTGGCATAGACTTGAATTACTCTGATGTTGAATGGTTTGCTGGGAAATGCATGGAGAGCATTCTGTCATTTTGTGATTGTACTCAAGTACTGCATTTCAGACTTTTGTTGATTATGCAGGGTATTCCATTTCTTCTAAGAGATTCTTGCCCACAGTGGTAGAGAATGGTCATCTGAATTAAGTTCTCTCTTTCCTGTCCATTTTACTTCACTGAATCCTAAAAAGTCGATGCTCATTCTTGTCATTTCCTGTTTGATCACATCTAGTATACCTTGATTCATGGGCCTAACATTCCATGTTCCTATGCAGTATTATTCTTTTCAGCATAGAACCTTACTTTCACCACCAGGCATAGCCTCAACTGGGCATAATTTCCACTTTGGCTCAGCCTCTTCATTCTCTCTGGAGTTATTTCTCCAGTCCTCCCCAGTAACATATTGGACACCTGTCGACCTGGGGAGCTCATCTTCCAATGTCATATCTTTTTGTCTTTTCATACTGTTCATGTTTTGTCTTTTCATACTGTTCAGTATTCTTGTTAAAAAGAAGACTTCTGAAGTGGTTTATCATTCCCTTCTCCAGTGGACCATGTTTGTTAACTCTTCACCATGGCCTGTCTATTCTGTGGATTGCTCTGCAGGACATGGCTCATAGTTTCATTGAGTTACACAAGGCTGTGAGCCATGTGATCATCTTGGTTTATTTTCTGTGATTGTTGACATGTAATTAAAACACTAATGGATTTAATATTTGTAAACACATCTGCTTAGCTTCTGCTGCTGCTAAGTCACTTCAGTCGTGTCCGACTCTGTGTGACCCCATAGACGGCAGCCCACCAGGCTCCTGCATCCCTGGGATTCTCCAGGCTAGAGTACTGGAGTGGGTTGCCATTTCCTTCTCCAATGCATGAAAGAGAAAAGTGAAAGTGAAGTCGCTCAGTCTGTCCGACTGTTAGCAACCCCATGGACTGCAGCCCACCAGGCTACTCCATCCATTGGATTTTCCAGGCAAGAGTACGCTGCCATAATGTCTTTCCCCTTCCAACTCTGGACTCTCAAGTTATTGAGTGATGTTTCTTTCCTAGCTTAGTGCCTATAACATAGTGAATACTAAATAAAGGGATGGATAGATTCATGGACAGATGGCACAAATAGAAGGATACCTGATAAAAATCAATCCACTGTATTCCCTTTAGAGCACAGCCTGTTGGCCTTATGTCTTTCCTTAGAGAGACTGAAATCTACATGGATTAATTTTTCATTACCAAATCTTTTTCTTTTGCCTGCATGGTTCCTGGAGTTCCTTGTCCTGAAACACTGTGGGATCATAACACATTGTGGGAATTTTTTGGAGATGAAGGTAATCCTCTATGTTTAACTACAAAGGTCTGGCACTATAGACAATTGATGATTATCTTGACTAGAAAAACTTAGAAAAGTTAATCATGGTTAAGACATGTGGTACTTTTGATCAGCTAATATCCCTTAAGACAAACCTGAAGAGCAGGCCATAGGAGTAACTTTATTTTAATATATGAGCAAATGGGCTTTACAGCCATACAGTGACAGTACAGATCAACATAATATTTTTGTTAGAATATTTAAAGTTATAAGAAGGAAAGAGAATATAAGTATAGGATATTCTAAAGTCTTTATATGTTGAACCATGTTATAATTTTCTTATTTATTCTTTTACAACCAATGATAGAAGATTTTATTATCCAGCATCCCTAATGTAAAAGGAACAGCTGTGATTTGCTGTAATCTACTCTACTCTTCTTGGTTATAATTGTGGCAGATGCCTTATGAACTTCTTTTCACTCAGTTGTCTAAAAAGGGAATGGTAGCAAAAGATGGTCTAAAAGGAGTTCCACTTCTGGTTTTAGCTATCAAACTGTAAACTAAGAAACAGTTTAAAAAGTATGTGATTATTATTATTACTATTTTTTACTGAAATATTCACATACAATAAAATTCACTCATTTAAACTGTACAATTTAGTGACTTTTATTATATTCATATATCATGCAAAACACTATGTCACAGGATATTTTCATCACCCTAAAAAGAAATTCTGTACCCATTAACAGACCTTCCCCAATGACTTCTCCTCAGGTACTTGTTGACCAATAATCTACTTTCTGTCTCTATGGATTTTCCTTTTCTGAACATTTTATATGAATGAAATAATACATCATGTGTAGGTTCATCCATGTTGTACCATGTATCAATAGTAACTCCATATTTATTGCCGAACATTATTCTATTATATACACATACAACATTTTGTTTATCCATGAATTGATTAACAAACATTTGTTTTACTTTTTTGATACTGGGGTCATTATGAGTTAAGCTACTGTGAACATTTGTATACACATTTTTGTGTGAAAATGTGCTTTCAGTTACTGTGGATATATACCTGGAAGTGGAATTCCTGGGTCATAGGCTAACTAGATATATCTTTCTGAGTAACAAACATACCATTTTCCACTGTGGCTACAGCATTTTACATTCCTTCTGGCAATGAATGAGTATTCCGATTTTTCCACATTTCACAAACATGTTATTGTCCATCTTTTTTGTTACAATCATCCTAGTGAAAAAGTATCATATTATGCTTTTGGTATATATTTTCCTAATGATCAATGATATTTAGCATCTTTTCATGTACTTGTTTCCATTTACATATGTACTTTGGAAAAATATCTTCAATTGCATTGCCAGATTTTTATTTATCTTTTTATTGTATAAAGAGTTTTAAGTATTCTTTACACATTTTGGATATTAGATCATTATCAGGTATAGAATTAGCAGTTATCCTCTTAGATTCTTTGCATTGTCTTTTCACTTTATTAATGTTTTCTCTTGAGGCACAACAGTTTTTCATTTTGGTGAAGTCCAGCTAATCTCTCTCTCTCTCTCTATATATATATATATTTTTTTTTTTTTTGCTTGCGTATGCTTTTAATGTCATATATAAGAAAGTATTATACTCCAAGATCATAAGGATGTACTCCTATATTTTGTTTTAGGAATTTTATAGTTTTAGCTCTTACATTTAGATTTACAATATATTTTGAGTTAATTTTTATGTATCCTGTGAGGTAGTAGATCCAAGTTAATTTTTTAATTAAAACACTAAACACACTACTCTTTCCCAAT
>SJYX01016332.1:246123-278397 GCA_006410675.1 Oreotragus oreotragus | reverse complement strand
TTTCCAAATTGAAATATCTTGAAAATCATTGATGTTAAATGTAAGATATTATTTCTTATCATAAATGTAACAGTCTGATTCCTTTCTGTTGATCTCTATGTCTACCTTTATGCCAGTAAAAGCTCTCTAATTACCTTAACTTTGCAGTAAGTTTTGAAATATCAAAGTGTGAGTCCTTCATTTTTTCTTCTTTATCAAAATTGTTTGAGAAATTTTGGGTCCTTGAATTTCCATGCTACTTTAAGGGTTATCTTGTTAATTTCTGCAAAGAAGTCAGCTGGGATTTTGATGAGAATTGTCTTGAAACTGTAGGTCAATTTGGTGAGTATTTTCATCTTAGCAATAGGAAGTGATTTAAGTATTTCAATCAATGAACACAGGATGTCTCTTCATTGCTTTGCAGTTTTCAGTGTAAAAGTCTTACACTTCTTTTGATACATATTACTAAATATTTTACTATTTTTAATGCTATTTTAAATGGAATTTTTTTCTTAATTTATTTTTTGGTTTAGTCATTGCAGACTAAACCAAAGTCCAGTGGATTTTTGTATGTTGGTCTTGTGTCTGGAAAACTTGTTGAAAAAAATTTAAATTAATCTAAAATTTTCTCCCCCCACCCACTTTGGGTTCCTGAAGATTTTGTATATACAAGATTATGTCATCTCCAAATAAAGATAGTTTTACTTCTTTCTTTCTAAACTGGATGCTTTTTTTTTTTTTCTTGTCTAATTCCTCTGGCCAGTAGTTCCATTACAACATTAAACAGAGTGATGAGAGTGAACATCCCTATCTTGTTGCTTAACTTAAGGGATAAGCTGTAAGGGTTCCACAATTAGTATGATGTAGTTGTGAGTTTTCATACTCATCAGATTGAGAAAGAAACCTTTTATTGTTATTTTATTGAGAGTTTTTACCACAAAAGGGTATTGGATTTTTATTAAAATTTTTTTAGCAGTGGTTGAGATTATCATGGATTTTCTTGTCTTTAACATGGTTGTATTAAACTGATTGATTTTCATATGATAAATTAATCTTACACTCTTGGGAAAATTTCACTTTTTCATTGTGTAGGAGGCTTTCTGTAGGTTACTGGATTTGGTTTGTTAGCATTTTGTTGAAGATCTTTACATCTATATTTATAATGAATATTTCTTTGTAGTTTTTTTTTTTTCTTTGTGATGTCTTTTTTTGGATTAGGTAGTAGAGTAATACCACCTTCATAGAAAGAGTTGGTATGTTTTCCCTCCTCTTGTATTTTTGTAAGGGTTGTAATGAACTGCTGTCATTACAGCAGTCATGTCTGACTCTGTGACCCATGGAGTATGCAGTCCATGGAACTCTCCAAGTGTTTGGTGGAATTCACTAGTGACACCATCTAGGCTTGGACTTAACTTACTTTGTGGGAAGTTGTTTGATGACTGATTTGATCTCTATTTACTATAAGTCTATTCAGATTTTTTTATTGTTAGTTTTAATAGTTTGCGTCTTTCTATGCATTTGATAATTTATCTTCATTAGATTTTTTAAATAAAATTCAACATATTATTCCATAACACATTTTTAGTAATGAAATAATCTTTTTTATCTACTTAATGAATCACAGCCTTGTTATGGTAAAAGGGCTTGTGTAACTCAGTGAAGCTATGAGCCATGCCTTTCAGGGCCACCCAAGACACACAGGTCATAGTGAAGAGATTTGACAAAATATGGTTAACTGAAGGAGGGAATGGCAAACAACTCCAGTATTCTTGCCACGAGAACTCCATGAACAGTATGAAAGGCAAAAAGATATGACACTGAAAGATGAGCCTGCCAGGTTGGAAGGTGTCCAATATGTTATTAGGAAGGAGTGGAGGGCAATAACTAAGAGTTCCAGAAAGAATGAAGTGGTTTGGCCAAAGCGAAATTATGGTCAGTTGTGAATGTGTTTGGTGGTGAAAATAAAGTCTGATGCTATAAAGAACAATATTGCATAGGAACCTTGAATAGGTCCATACATAGATCCACGAATCAAGGTAAACTGGATTCAGTAAGCATGAGATGGCAAAAGTGAATATCAAAATCTTAGGAATCAGTGAACTTAAATGGAAATGAATGGGTGAATGAAATTCAGATGACCATAACTACTACTGTGAACAAGAATCCTTTAGAAGAAATGGAGGAGCCTTCATGGTTAACAAAAGCATCCAAAATTCGGTACTTGGAAGCAATCTCAAAAATGACAGAATGATCTCAGTTTGCTACTAAAGCAAATCATCCAAAAATACATTAATTCAAGTCTATGCCCCAACAACTAATGTTAAAAATTCTGAAGCTGACTAATTCTATGAAGACCTATAAGACCTCATAGAACTAACACCACAAAAGATGTCCTTTTCATCATAGGTGATTGGAATACAAAAGTAAGACAAGAAACTCCTGAAGAACAGGCAAATGTGGCCTTGGAGTACAAAATGAAGCATGGCAAAGGCTAACAGAGTTTTGTCAATAGAAAACACTGGTCATAGCAACCACCCTTTCCAATAATACAAGAGACAGCTCTACACATGGACATCACCAGATGGATTGACAGTGACTCAAATCATGAGCTTCTTATTGCAAAACTCAGGCTTAAATTAAAGAAGGTAGGGAAAAGCAATATGTCATTTAGAGATGACCTAAATCAAATTCCTTATGATTATACAGAAGGTGAGGTGAAGTCGCTCAGTCATGTCCGACTCTTTGTGACCCCGTGGACTGTAACCTACTAGGCTTCTCCGTCCATGGGATTCTCCAGGCAAGAATACTGGAGTGAATTGCCATTTCCTTCTCCAGGGGATCTTCCCGACCTAAGGATCAAACCTGGGTCTCCCACATTGGAGGCAGACGCTTTAACCTCTGAGCCACCAGGGAAGCCCCTCCCCTTTTTTTTAAGTTGATGAATAGATTCAAATGATTAAATCTGGTAGAATGAGTATCTAAAGACTAAGGATAGAGGATCATAATTAACAAGAGACAGTGACTGAAAATATCCTCAAGAAGAAGAAATGTAAGAAGGCAAAGTGGTTGTCTGGGGAGACTGTACAAGCAGGTGAGGAAAAAGAGAAGCAAAAGCCAAGGGAGAAAGGGAAAGATATACCCAACTGAATGAAGAGTTCCTGAGAATAACAAGGAGAAATAAGACCTTTTTACAAAAACAGTGCAAAGACATAGAGGCAAACAATAGACTGAGAAAGACTAGAGATCTCGTCAAGAAAATTGGAGATATCAAGGGAACATTACATGAAAGAATGGGCACAACAAAGGACAGAAATGGTAAGGACCTAGCAAGTAGAAGAGATTAAGAAGAGGTGGCAAAAATACGCAGAAGAATTATTCAGAAAAGGTCTCAATGACCTGGATAACTGTAGTGATGTGATCATTCACCTAGATCCAGACATTTTGAAGTGTGAACTCAAGTGGGCTTTAAAAAGCATTACTATGAAGAAAGCTAGTGAAGGTGATGGGATTTCAGCTGAGCTATTTAAAATTCTAAAAGATGATGCTGTTAAAGTGCTGGACTCAACATGTTAGCAACTTTGAAAAACTCGGCAGTCACAGGACTGGAAAAAGTCAGCTTTTATTCCAGTCTCCAGGAAGGGCAATGCCAAACAATGTTTGAACTACATACAATTGCGCTCATTTCACATGCTAGTAAGGTTATGTTCAAAAAATCCTTCAAGCTAGTCCCCAGCAGGATGTGAACTGAGAACTCAGAGATGTACAACCTGGGTTTCAAAGAAGCAGAGATCAAATTGCCAGCATTCATTGAGTCAGGGAGAAAGTAAGGGAATTCCAGAAAAACACCTATTTCTGCTTCACTGACTATGCTAAATCTTTTTACTGTGTAGATCTCAAAAATTATGGAAAATTCTTAAAGAGATTGGAATATCAGACCACCTTGCCTGCCTCCTGAGAAATCTGTATGCGGGTCAAAAGCAACAGTTAGAACTGGACATGGAACAACTGACTGGTTCCCAGTTGGGAAAGGAATATGGAAAAGCTGTATATGTCACCCTGCTTATTTAACTTATCTGCAAAATGCTGAGCTGGATGAGTCACCAGCTGGAATTAAGATTGCTGGGAGAAGTATCAATGCCTCAGATATGCAAATGATACCACACTACACAGATGACACCACCCTTATGGCAGAAAGTGAAGAATTAAAGAGCCTCTTGATGAAGGTGAAAGAGGGGAGTGAAAAAGTTGGCTTAAAGCTCAACATTCAGAAAACAAAGATCATGGCATCCAGTCCTATCACTTCATGGCAAGTATATGGGGAAACAGTGGAAACAATGGCTGACTTTATTTTTCTGGGCTCCAAAATCACTGAAGATGGTGATTGCAGCCATGAAATTAAAACACGCTTACTTCTTGGAAGGAAAGTTACGACCAACGTAGACAGCATATTGAAAAAACAGACATTACTTTGTCAACAAAGGTCCGTCTAGTCAAGGCTATTTTTCCAGTGGTCATGTATGGATGTGAGAGTTGGACTATAAAGAAAGCTGAGCACAGAAGAATTGATGCTTTTGAACTGTGGTGTTGGAGAAGACTCTTGAGAGTCCCTTGGACTGCAACGAGATCCAATCAGTCCATCCTAAAGGAAATCAGTGCTGAATATTCATTGGAAAGACTGATGCTGAAGCTGAAACTCCAATACTTTGGCCACCTGATGTGAAGAACTGACTCGTTGGAAAAGACCCTGATCCTGGGAAAGATTGAGGGCAGGAGGAGAAGGGGACGACAGAGGATGAGATGGTTGGATGGCATCACTGATTCATTGGACATGGGTTTGGGTGAACTCCGGGAGTTGGTGATGNACTCCAATACTTTGGCCACCTGATGCAAAGAGCTGACTCATTTGAAAAAACCCTGATGCTGGGAAAGATTTAGGGTAGGAGGAGAAGAGGACCACAGAGGATGAGATGGTTGGATGGAATCACCGACTCAAGGGACATGGGTTTGCGTGGACTCCGGGAGTTGGTGATGGACAGGGAGGCCTGGCGTGCTGCGGTTCATGGGGCTGCAGAGAGTCGGACACGACTGAGTGACTGAACTGAACTGAAAAACATGCTAAGACTGAAGATAGGGATATTCACATCAATCACTCTATTAAAGCCTTTAATCCTTTTCTAAGAACCTCCCCAGCCATTGTCCTGGCCAGGTGTTTCCCTAAATGTAGAAAGAGAACCCATTCCAAGGGAATTTACAAAAGTTCAGGACAAGATTTAATAAAACATGTACTCAAAGACAGTAAATTACCTCCTTTTCACTTGTTTTTTTAATAATCTATCAATTTTTTCTTTAGAAGAAAGTTATCAGTTGGGTGCTAATAGATCTTTAACATTTTTATAACATGTCAATTTCCCTTATAAACAAAGAGAAAGTCAGCCTCAGGCTCATAGCCTTGGGCAAGCAAGAGTATTTACAACAGAATGTAACGACAGTGATTTTTTCCCCTGTGGATCTGGTTTCACAGTTACTGTTTATTTATGGTGGTGATATAAAATTTCCTTTTTAAATAAATCTTCTATATTTCCCTTGGAAATCCTGCAAGGGAGTAGCAAAGAAAAATTAAAGAATGATGGCATTTAACGCTGGCAAAAATTGTGACTGACGTTTGGGAATCCCTCACCTGGTCACTGATCCTCAATAACAACAATCTGACAAAAGAAGGCCTCGGAAGAGCTCATTATTTCAGCTGACAAATATTCACTGAACATCTGTCACATGCCAGACAGCAAGGTAAAGACAGGGACGGTCCCTGCCCATTGGATGGATGACAAAACAGAAGTACAAGGGAGTGGAGGACACATTCACAGGAAACAAAGTCTGAGCAGTCACTTGAATCCTGAGCCCAACTCCCAGCATAGTGCTCCCTCCTTGAGCCCCAGGGTAGAGTGCCCCATGCAGACAGCAGACACTGCTATGCCTTCCCTGGCTTGGACAGTCTGCTTGAGTAAAGGAATTAAGGGCAGTTGCCCAGCCCCCTGGAGAAAGCTAAGGACGGTGCCTCCCAAGGGCCAAGAAAGGGGGCCAGGGCACATTTCTCTGACTTTGCTCTGTCAGCCCCCAACTGGCTCGCCCCTCTGGGTTCCCTGGAGCTGGGGCTCCAGGACAGCTCCCTCTTGACTGCTGGTTTTCAGGTGACCTAGTTTCCCCCAATAGACCCACACCTCCTCCCACCCCCATCCAAGAAAACCCTGCTTGGTCTAATTAAAGAACTGCCATCAGTGCTGCTAACACAGCAGCCAGGCAGCCCTCAAGGCAGGGCACTGGCCTGGGTGCTGGGGCACCCCGCAGAGGTACTGGCTCCTATGAGCTGTGGAATGGCCCCCTTTGTGAGACCCAGTGTATCTGTCCATATTTCCAGAGACAGCCCTGGTTGGTGATGGGGACACAGCCCAAACTGCCAGGATGCGGGAGAAGTAATAGCCTCAACTCTTTCTCTAAGAATAGGGGAGTTTTTATTTAATTCTTGGCTGCAATTTCCAGCATGCAGGATTTTAGTTCCCCAACCAGGGATCGAACCTGGGTCTCCAGCAGTGGAAGCATGGAGCCCTAACCACTGGACCGCCAGGGAATTCCAGCAATCCTCAACTCTTAAAGGGGATCCTGAAGAAGGAGCTCATTTGAAGGAAAACCAGCTCCATGGAGAGATATTGAGCCCAGAGTGTTGCAAGAGCACCCAGATGGACCATCTTGCAGAGAACTGGGCACATGGGGGACGCAAGACAACCAAATGTATGCGCTGGAGAGGCGGGTAGGGGAAGAGGTCCGCAGAGGCCAGGTTGGGTGAGGTCATCCAGGAAGTGTGTGTGCTTTAAGAAGGGAAATCAGAAGCAAGGGGGAAACAGGGTAGGGTACTTAATTATTCCAACCAATAGCTGTGTGAGGTCTGGGTGGATGAGCCAAAACAGCCCTGGTGTGGGCAGCCCCAGGTCTGAGGGCAAGGCCCGTCACTCTCAGTGAGGCCAGAACAGACAACTAGAATGAGCCTCGATTCAGCCTCCGGTTGCTGCGACAAAGCTGCACTTGATACCTGTTGGTCAACAGCAATGCAGAGAAGCAAGGGCTGCGCTCCAGAGAGCTGAGCCTCGAGGGCAAATGTAAGGACGCCTGTGGGGGGGATTGGGGGCCAGGTGGGGGTGCATGACAGAGCCCCTCCCCTCCTCCAGAGTGAAAAGAAGGCTATTACAGGAAGGCTGTTGGGGGGAATGATACGTCTCTGAAAAAACAAGAAGAGGAAGAAAGGCATGGGCCCATCGAAAGGCTCAGTTTGGTAGTGGTTTCTGTAGTTCCCCCAGTTATCACTCCGTGCTGGGCCCTGATTGGCCAAAGCCCACGGGCGATGGTTTAAGCCCAGCCAGAGTGATTGGCCAGGGGTGATGACCTAAGCTGGACCAATCAGAAGCTCTCTCTTCTCCCCGCCCATGAACTGGAAGCGTGAACCCGCACTGCCACTGTAAGTCATCTTGCCCCCAGCCACGCAGGAAGCCGGCCTTTGGATAAAGCCAATACTTGGGAGTCAGAGAAGAGAAACTGGGTCCTTTAATTTAGAGACCTCTGGACTTTATCCCTGTTATTATTTAAGCCAACTGAATTGAATTTTGATGCTTGTAGCCAAAAGTACCAGAGAAGGCAACAGCACCCCACTCCAGTACTGTTGCCTGGAAAATCCCATGGACGGAGGAGCCTGGTGGGCTGCAGTCCATGGGATCACGAAGAGTCGGACACGACTGAGTGACTTCACTTTCACTTTTCACTCTCATGCATTGGAGAAGGAAATAGCAACCCACTCTAGTGTTCTTGCCTGGAGAATCCCAGGGACAGAAGAGCCTGGTAGGCTGCCACCTCTGGGGTCGCACAGAGTCGGACACGACTGAAGCGACTTAGCAGCAGCAGCAGCCAAAAGTACCCTAACAGATATTAATGCTACTTTTAGGGATACACAAACAGGAGCCCCAGGAGGCGATGTTGCCTGAAGCAGGACGAGTGGTCTCTTGCTAGGCTGTATCACCAAACCCCTCCACTTCCTCTAAAAGGGCCGTATATGGTCTTCTGACCCAAGCCGAGGACTGGTCTTGAAGAAGGGCTGGGGAAGGTCAACACCAGGCTGCCACAGCCGTCCACCCTCTGAGGTGGGACCTAGGCCTTGCGACGCCTCCAGCTGAGGGTAGCGGCTGCCTGACACAAATTTGGACTTGAGCCTAGAGCCTTGAGAAAAACAACACGAAGGAAGGTGAATTCAAATTGAAGAGACTTTAAAACATGAGTCAGACGGTGTCTCAAAGTTCACGCTGTTAGAAGAAAACGGTTTGTTTTTTTTTTCTTGTTCTTCAGCTATTCTTCTCCACACAATATTGGCAGCACCCTGGAGGAAGGCCGTGAGTGCTTGCGCCTCGTGCTTCCTGTAGCACTGAGCACGAGGGAAAAAGGAAAACAAAACACTGCACCGGCTTTCCCTCCTCCGAGCTCACTTGGGACCCACTTTCGCTCCTAAAGGATGCACACCCCCACCCTCCCACAACACACTGCTTTGAATATTAGCGTCATTTCCTCTTTCCTGCCCACCCCCACCCCCATCCCATCACTCAGTATAAAGATACTGTAGGCCTGAGAAAACAGACATCTGGGGCCCTTGGTGCTCCAAATATCTGAATTAGAAATTATTAGCCTTGTCCTCCCCACCAACCCCATTCTCATGGGATTTTATAAACTTTGTTTTACTCCTGCTGTCATGAAACTTCTAGATTGCGGGCACAGTGCCCTAGACAGACATTCTGATTTAAAAATCTATTGTAGGACTCGCGTCTTCAAGCGTCTGTTCCTTAACTCTGCCTCTCCCAGCTGTGCTCCTTCATTCAGACCTCTGAGTTGTGATCCTGGGCTTGGCCTTCATTTGTCACTATACTCTGAAGCCCATTTACTACAACCCGATTTGGCAAGACCTTGGAGGAAGAGTGGTTGGATGGCATCACCAACTCAATGGACATGAGTTTGAGTAAACTCCAGGAGTGGGTGATGGACAGGGAGGCCTGACGTGCCACAGTCCATGGAGTCGCAAAGAGTCGGACATGACTGAGCAACTGAACTGAACTGGAGGAGAAGGGTGAAGGAGAGGGCAAGATGGCANGTGGTTGGATGGCATCACCAACTCAATGGACATGAGTTTGAGTAAACTCCAGGAGTGGGTGATGGACAGGGAGGCCTGACGTGCCACAGTCCGTGGAGTCGCAAAGAGTCGGACATGACTGAGCAACTGAACTGAACTGGAGGAGAAGGGTGAAGGAGAGGGCAAGATGGCAGGACTCAAAAACCACAAGTTCAACAAGAACAGAGTGCTGATTCAACAGAAGCACCTTGAAGATGCTCTTCTCTTTCAGGAAGAAAATCGTGTCCAGCATTGAGATAATAGCCCAGATGGCCTCTATCTGAACTGGCTGGACCACACTGGGAATAGAACCAGGCCTTAATAAAAGCCATGAATGAAAGGATTACCATTGTTCTCTAGAGGGCAGAGTTGTGATCATAGGCAAAGTGAAGAAGGATCACCCTGGAACTTCCCTAAAAGTCTAGTGGTTAAGACTCCATGCTTCTGCTGCAGGAGGTACAGTTTCAATCCCTGGTTGGGGAACTAAAGATCCCATATGGGGAGTGACACAGCAAAAAAAAAAAAAAAGAAGAAGAAGAAGAAGTAGGATCAGCTTGGGATGGGGAAAAACTGTCTCAACACCAGCAATTCAACAAAGTCCAGCCATGGTGTGATGCTGGGGTCCCTGCCACCGAGAACTCCGGTGGCCACTCATGAGGCTGTTGAGAGAAAGTCCATACTGGGCTGGAGGGGGGACTGGTCCACTGAGCCCCACTCCCAGCCTGGCAGAGGCATCATCTCTGTTAGGAGAAAGACTCTATCAGGTATATTTGCTGCCCGGCATTTGGTACCCATGAGCCTAGGCTGGAAGATCCATTCCAAATAGATATTGATTGGTGATATTTTAGTTTCTTTCTACCTGTGAAGGTGAGACAGCTGTCTCAGACTCAGCTCCAAGAAAACTTCAAAGGAAGCCACAGCTCAAATGGGCGAAGGAAAACCTGTGAACACATCCATCTTCCATGCCGAGCTTCTCCCCATGAATCTGAACCCACAGAGAGGCCCACACACGTAGGGGTAAGAATGCCAGCGTGGGGGAGGCTGCAGGGGACAGAACAAAGGTGCCAAAGATGGGGCACATGCAAAGCTGACATGATGTCTGCGAACACATTAGTCAGTCACAGTCACGGTGCTAACCCAGCCAGTCTTCTAAAGAAGCTTATGTAACAGCTAAGCGCGGGGAAATGGGAGTCAAATTACACATACTGCTCCTCCAGGCTTGGGGGAGTGTGGTCCACCCCCTCCCTTGCAGAGAGATAAAAACTCCCTTTGCAGCTAGAAGGATCATTTTCCAAAGGAGGCCACCTGTGGCCACAGAATGCCCTCCTGGGTTACACGTTTATTGAATAGGGGAGGGCTATTCACACTGGTTAAGCCTTGAGGGGCCTCTGCCACCTCTGCCTCCCTCTCAGCATGACATCCTTGGCCAAGCTTTCCTCTGTTGTGCCAGCTCTTAGGTTGGTAGTGGCTTCTTGGAGGACTTTGAGGGCAGAGGGTATGAGGCCATGTGTGATGACAGGAGGAATGAATGTGGTGATCGATTAGTAATGTCTGCCACAGATAAAGGAGTGGCTGCGTGGGTACTGAGCAGGCTGCTCTGTTTTACATTACACTTGCCTACTTGGATTTCAACACTTGCCTTCACCCCATTGTTCAAAATCCTCTAGCTTTAAACACAAACATCTAGAGAGTTATCAGATTAAGTAGAAGGGCTCCTCAATATCAGTGTATCATTCAACCAAGAACAAAAAATCACGATGGCCTCAAAGGTAGACAAGAGTCAAGAATAGCTTAGGTTCTCATAAGAATTTCTCCAATACCTTGTGCTAGGGGGTAAAATGAAGACCTGTCCTCGATTACTCCATCCCTTAAATTGAATGGATCCTACTTCTAAGAAGCAGTATGCTGAGCCAACTCAAGCTAAGGATGGCCGCCCCTTTGGAACTGCTACCTCTCCCAATCCTATCCCAAAGATGAGCATGCCATCCTGTAACTGGATGGGGTCCACTCTTGAAGAGGGAGGTGCAGGGAGCACCATCAGCTAGGGATCACTCTCTCCTCCATCCTAAGCATCTTGGGTTTCACACCATTACCACCATAAAGGAGGAAGAAGGCTGTAGTCTGCTTCCTAACAAGATCCCTTTCTCCTCTTCAGAAACCTCAAAGACATCCCTAGCAAGCTGTTGCCTTCCCTTTAGTCAATTAGAAAACAGCTGGGGGGTGGGATGTGGGGGCTGTCTCTTATACACATCTCCTGGAGGAAGGCCGTGAGTGCTTGCGCCTCGTGCTTCCTGTAGCACTGAGCACGAGGGAAAAAGGAAAACAAAACACTGCACCGGCTTTCCCTCCTCCGAGCTCACTTGGGACCCACTTTCGCTCCTAAAGGATGCACACCCCCACCCTCCCACAACACACTGCTTTGAATATTAGCGTCATTTCCTCTTTCCTGCCCACCCCCACCCCCATCCCATCACTCAGTATAAAGATACTGTAGGCCTGAGAAAACAGACATCTGGGGCCCTTGGTGCTCCAAATATCTGAATTAGAAATTATTAGCCTTGTCCTCCCCACCAACCCCATTCTCATGGGATTTTATAAACTTTGTTTTACTCCTGCTGTCATGAAACTTCTAGATTGCGGGCACAGTGCCCTAGNAAAAAAAAAAAAAAACTAAATCACTACAGTACTGTAAAGTAAAATAAAGTAAAAATAAAAATTTATTTAAAAAAGAAAAGAAAAGAAAAAGAAAACAGCTGGGATAAGAATTTTAAAAGTTTTTCATATTGTTTGCTCATGGAGGTTTGGAGAATAATTCCAAGGAAACGAGGACAATAAAAAACAGAGAGTTGGACTCAAGGAGGAAGTCCTAGCCTGGAGGAAGAAACAATGAGAAGGAAAAGAGAGCCATGCAGACAATGGACACCAGTTAACTGCACAGTAAGTGGGGGAACTGGGATCCAGACCCAGGCCTGTGTGATTCTACTGTCTACGTACATAAAGGAACAAGGAAAGACGTGCCCTGTGGCCCAGTGGTTAAGAATCTGCCTTCCAGTGCAGGGGACGTGGATCTGATCCCTAGTCAGGGGACTAAGATCCCACATGTCACAGGGCAACTAGACAGGTCACAGCCAGTGAGCTTGGGCAACTGGAGAAGGTCTGTGTGCCCCAATAAAGACCCAGCGTGGCCAAAAAGAATCACAGCTGCTTTTAAACAACTTCCTCATGAAATGTAAGATTTCAGGAAATCCAGGCTGTTGATGATTAAGGAGATAAGAGGACATTTCAACTAATGAACCAGATAGATCAACTGGTAGTAAAACAAATACTTGCTGAAATCAGTATAGAATAAAAATATATATATGCTTAATGTAACTGAACATAAGCATCACAGAATGTATAAAATATGTAGGTGAAACGAACCCAGAGATAAAGAGTGCAGGCAGCTTCTGTGCACAACATATTCTTCCATGGGTCCCATTCGTTATATGTAACATCTCTTGGAGTCACTGCACCCACACTGTAATGTGGGTCTTGTTCCCATTTCAAAGGGGAAAAAACTGAGACTCAGGCTAAGGAACCTGTAAGGAGCGCTATTTCAGTTGTTTATGGCTGGTATCTCTTCTGATTGATCAGTCATATGCTATGATGGTTAAGTTTTGTTTTTTTTTTTTTTTTATCATCTCTCCTGCTTGAAAATAAAAGAGAAAACGTCAGACAGGAAAGATGGCCCACAGAAGCACGACTAAGAGCAAGGAAAGGAGTCCTTGCAGGAAAGTAAATGAAATCTACGCAGAGTGAGGATAATTGATTACAGTCATAACTGCCCTTACTGTTGGAGCTGTCATCACCTTTGGAGGCTTAGGCAGGAAATATATGTATCTCATCCTGAATTTCATAAAGTCTGCCTTCCAAACCCTGTGAGCTCAGCCCCCTATGACTAGTGTTCCCTTTCTTGGTGAGTACTTTCTCATTTTCACTTCACCCAACAGCTCCCAAACCAGATTCATAACAGCAACTGTCCTCTCTCCTCTGCTCTCTGGGAGATGAAACTGTCAGTAGAATAAATCAGGAAGTTTCCAGACACTCTGCATTTTGGTAAATGAAGTTTCTGTCCAGTATACAGGCTTTGAAGTTTCTCCGTATGGGATCTGTGACCTTCCAGGTCACCATGCAGAGAGAAGCAAGCTGTAGTTGACTGCCTTTACATTACTTTCATTCCTCCCCTCTTTGATCTCCAGCCAAAGTCCCTTCACTTTGATTCCCTCCTCTTGGCTCTTCCTGGGTGTGCAGAACTCCAAGCATATCTCTGCTTCCCCCTCTGACCAGCTTTATTTCCGTTTAAAATTCTCCATAAGCCATAGATTCAATCCCATGAAAGTTATATTTCTCCCACAATTGAATGTATCTCCTCGTGTTGAAATCTCAGGTTCACTTTGTTAGCGACTGTGGTCTACTCTATACTCAAAGCCCTAATATTATTTCACTTCTCTCATCATGTTCTCCAGCAAATTACCAAACTCTATTTTTTTTTATGCTTAACTGTCATAAAAAAGTTACCAATCTCAAGATTTTCATCTAGTAATTTTCTCCTCTAATTCAATTCCACTTTTAATTTAAAGCTGCTTTCATTTAGCCAGTCAACAAACATGTATTGCCATCACCTATGTGCTAGTCAGAAAAGCAAGGGGTCCTAATGGTCCCTTAGTAAACAAAATTATTGATCAGAAAAGTTCTGCTCTAGTAACAGCAGAGTAACTCTTATAGGACACATCCCGTCACATTTAACTATTGTGAACTCTACGCACCACACACACACTACCTATTGGAAGGTCCTAGATAGTCAGTCCACGGGGTTGCAAAGAGTCAGATACGACTTAGCGACTGAACAAAGCAAGATTTATTCAGCCACAAGCAGATAGAAACGGAAGGGCAGTCAACACTAGGCAAATTCTGTGTTTTTGTAGCTTTTTACCCGAAAGCAGACCCCACTCAGCATTGTTCATGGTGGCTACAACTTGGATGAAACCTTTGCTATTATCATTTGAGGAATTAAAGGACAGAGTTCAGGTGACTACAGTTGGAAAGTGAGGAGAAAGCATCCCAGAAAAGAGTTCACAGATGGTAGCCCCAAATGCTGAGTATAAATTCTGTCCAAATCTCTCTGAATGATGCATGTGCAAGGCAGGTTCCAAGCCGCCCAACTAGGTCTATAAGAACTGAAGAAAGATTTCAGCTGCTGCCTACCCAGGGGAAATTGAATTTAAAATTTGTTTGGTCAAGTCAGCTGATTTTTTTTTAAAGTCATCACTAGGACTTCCTTGGTGGTCCCATGGGTAAGACTCTTCACTCCCATAGCAGGGGGCTCAGGTCAGGTTCCATCCCTGGTNAAGAAAGATTTCAGCTGCTGCCTACCCAGGGGAAATTGAATTTAAAATTTGTTTGGTCAAGTCAGCTGATTTTTTTTTTAATTCATCACTAGGACTTCCTTGGTGGTCCCATGGGTAAGACTCTTCGCTCCCATAGCAGGGGGCTCAGGTCAGGTTCCATCCCTGGTCGGGGAACTAGACCTTGCATGCGTGTCACAACAAAGATCCTGAGAACTGCAACTAAGACCCAGTTCAGCCAAAAAAATAAATCAATAGTCATTACTGTTCTGAGAAATAGAATAGAACCTCGAGTCTCTTAAGTCTGACTCATAATATTCAAGATGTAACCTAAAATTACTAGAAAAAAATTTTTTTCAACAAACAGGAAATGGACTTCCCTGGTGGTCCAGGGTTAAGGCTCTGTGCTTCCACTGTAGGGAGTGCAGGTTTGATCCCTGGTCAGGGAACTGAGATCCCACATGCCTTTGTGCAGTCAGATTTTAAAAAAGCAAACTGGAAAATATGACTCAAACTCAAGAGGAAAGGCAGTCAATAGAGATCTACTTCAAGATGATCCTTTATTTCCTTTAAGGGTATAAAGGAAAATGTGCTAGTAATAAATGAGCAAATACGAAATAGCAACTGCAAAACAGAAAGCACAAAGAAGAGATGCTAAGCTATTTAATCAGATCAGCTAAATCCACACCAACACCTTCCTCTGCATCCATTTGACTCCTGCTTTTCATCAGGGCCAGTTACATAGTTCTAATATCAACTTCAATGACTTTTTTTTTTCTGGAGCAACTTCCAAGCGCCAGGTCTTGGGCAAGTTTTGGAGAGCAAAAATATAACATAAAATCTTAAACTCTTAAAAAAAAAAAAAAAACTCTTAAACCCTGATCCTGAAGAGCAGATATTTTCATCTGACAACATCTGTATAGACTACTCTCATGTCCTCGATTCTCTTTCAGGCCTTAAATTGGAAGAAGAGATTGAAGTCCTGTCATGGGCTCTTTCCAGCTTCCAGATCACTCCATCAGGAACCATTTGCCCACATAAAGCACACAAGAATGAGGCACAGGCTGTCAGGTTTAATACACCTCTACATTCTCCTTCCATCACAAAAGCATCCTCCCCTGCTGATTAGACAGATCACGTCTATAAAAAACTCTGGGCGTAGATGTCAAAGAGGAGCCACGGTGAGCCACTTGCCATTTTAAAATCTCTTTATACAGTTCCACTAATTCGTGTTTTGCTTTTTCAAAACCTGTTAGCAAAGAGGGTCTCAAACTTGGCTACATGTTCGAATCGCCTGGAAATGTTGGGAAATTATATTAAGATCCAGAGCAAGACTACTATATATCCACCAGAATGGCCTTTAAAAAAAAAAAAAAAAAAGACAGAAAATACCAGTTGCTGGCAAGAAATCTTATAAACTGAACAGAAATATAAATTGGTAGAGCCACTTAAAAAACTGCTCAAGCAGTATCTTCTACAGCTGAACATATGATGGCCTATACTCCAGCAATTTCACTTGTAGGAATATACTCAACAGAAATTTCTGTATACATTCACCAAAGCACATTTACAAGAATGTTAACAGCACTATTTGTATAATAATCTCAAAGTACAAACTATTCAAAATGTCCACCAACTTGAGTCTGGGAAAAAAACTTATGGTGTACTCACAGTGGAACATAGTCCAGAAGCCCGGATGAGTAATACACAATTACACACCACAATCTGGATCTCTCACACTGTTAACCAAAACAAGCCAAACACAAAAATGCATACTATATGATTCCATTTATGTGAAGTTCAACAACAGGCAAAAAGAATCTATGTTATTATCAATCAAAGTCACGGTTTTGGGGTGGGAGTGATTGGGAAGGCCCATAAGAAAAGCTTTTAGAGCACTGATAATATTCTGGTTTGTTTGTTTTGGCCACACCAGGCAGCATGTGGGATCTTAGTTCCCCAACCAGGGATCAAACCCGTGCCCCTTGCAATGGAACTTCAGAGTTTTGACCACTGAACCGGCAAGGAAGCACTAATATAGGGAAGTCCTACATTGACTGGGTTACCTGGGCATGTTCAATCTGTGAAAATTCATTCACTTAGAATATGTGTGTGAGTGAAGTGAAAGTCACTCAGTCATGTCCAACTCTTTGCAACCCCATGGACTATACAGTCCATGGAATTCTCCAGCCCAGAATACTGAGTGGGTAGCTGTGCCCTTCTCCAGGGGATCTTCCCAACCCAGGGATCGAACCCAGGTCTCCTACATTGCAGGCAGATTCTTTACCAGCTGAGCCACAAGGGAAGCCCTAGGATATGTGCACTTTCCTGTATTTGCTTTACTTTAACAAAATATTACAATTTTAAAAATACAGGGTCCCATCTCAAGAGATTCTAATTTACTTGCAGCCCAGCCTTGAAAAATTTTTTTCTCCAAACTTTAAACTTCTTATTTTGCATTGGGGTAGAGAGATGAACAATGCTGTGATGGCTTCAAGTGAACAGTGAAAGGACTCAGCCATACACACAAATCAGGCCTTCAAATTTTTAAAAAGCTCCCCAGGTATGTCTAATGTGCATCCAAGAACCACAGTGTTAGAACTTGGCAACCCTCTTCACTATTTATTTCTTGGAGCAGAAAGTGCTGCTGGTTCTCCAGAAAGTTTAAAGCAGGGTGGTTTCTGTAGACTAGTAGCTCCAGAGGAGGTTAATAGGTATTACATGGAAAAAGAGTTCTGTGGTGAAATAAACAATTTTTAAAATTTTAATGATTAACTTTCATTGAACATTTACTACATTCCTAGAAATAGGCTAAATGCTTTATCTACATTATCTCATTTAAGGCCACAACAAGTCTGTGAGAAAGGTACTATTAATTAATCCTCATTTTAAAGAAGAGTTAAACTAAAGTTCAGTGTGGTTAAGTAATTGCCCAAGGTCGCACAGCCAGTAGAATTGATGCTTTTGAACTGTGGCATTGGAGAGGACTCTTGAGAGTCCCTTGGACTGCAAGGAGATCCAACCAGTCCATCCTAAAGGAGATCAGTCCTGGGTATTCACTGGAAGGACTGATGTTGCAGGTGAAACTCCAATACTTTGGCCACCTGATGCGAAGAGCTGACTCATTTGAAAAGACCCCGATGCTGGGAAAGATTGAGGGCAGGAGGAGAAGGGGATGACAGAGGATGAGATGGTTGGATGGTATCACCGACTCAATGGACATGAGTTTGGGTAGGCTCTGGGAGTTGGCTTGGCGTGCTGCGGTTCATGGGGTCGCAAAGAGTCAGACACGACTGGGCAACTGAACTGAACTGAACTGGACACAGCCAGTACAAGTCAGCTGTGTGCCTGCGTGCATGCTTAGTCGTTTTAGTTGTGCCCAGCTCTCTGTGACCCCATAGACTTTAGCCTGCCAGGCATCTCTGTCCACGGGATTCTCCAGACAAGAATACCGGAGTGGGTTGCCATTTCCTCCTCCAGAGGATCTTCCCGACCCAGGGATTGAACTCGAATCTCGTAGGTCTGCGGCAGTGACAGGCGGGTTCTTTACCACTAGTGTCATCTGGGAAGCCCGTATAAGGCAGGATTAGGATTTAAATTCACATTGGCCTTGACACTGAAGCCCATGCACTGAATCACTGCCCTGATTTGCCTCTCCAGGCAGCACTTATCTGCAGGACTTAATGGAGCTTTCCCTTGGCTAATGTGAGCTGTGGGGTTGCCAAGATAGGAATGTCAGAGGCAGCATTTCCCCAAATGATCTCCTTGCCTCCATCTCTTATCTTCCAACCCACAAGCTACACCACTGGTAGAGTTTTCATTCTGCACTGAAGTCTGATCCTGTATTTCCCTTGTAGGGAAGCTTTTTTTTTTTTTTTTGGCCACACCACATAGCATGCAGGTTCTTCCCTAACCAGGGATCAACCCCACACCCTTTGCAGTGGAAGCAGGGAGTCTTAACCACTGGACTGCCAGGAAATTCCTGTAGGGAAGCATTTAACACTTCCGTACTGCCTTAAGAGTCAAGTCTAAACTTCTTAGCCTCACAGTCCAGACCATCCCAGTATCTGGCGTTGACATGCTTAGTTTTATCTCTGGCCATACTAACCTCCCTCTCTACCCTCAGCACTAAACACTCAATTTTCTGGCTACACTTAATAGGTCTGATGGAGTCACAGCCCTGCAATGGTACCCACCATTGGCTAAAACTCACCATTAGCTGGAACTCTGCTATGCGTCAGATACTCCTCATAAATTAATTTTAGCTCCCACAGGGGACCTTTAAAAACAGGTCTGGAGACCTCCCTGGTGGTCTAGAGGCTAAGATTCTCTGTGCTCCCAGTGCGGAGGCCCCGGGTTCAATCCCTGGTCAGGGAATTAGGTCCCACATGCTCCAACTAGGAGTTTGAGTGCCACAACTAAAAATCCTGTGTGCTGAAATGAAGGTCGAAGACCCCACATGCTGCAACTAAGACCTGGCATAGCCAAATAAATAAGTTGTTTTTTTTTTTAAGTCAAAAAATAAAGATAAAAACAGGTCTCATTATCCCCAGTAGATAGATTAGGAAAAGGGAGGTTCATCTTGACACGCCCAAAGTCATACCTAGTGAGTAGCAGAACTAAGATTTGAACACAGATTTAGATTTCTCTTCTATGAAGCTATGGAGTTTTCACTCCTCCACACTCACCACCTGTTCTGTGCGGTGGTGATACCCTTCTTTCTCTCCACCTGGCAAGCTCGTCCTGTTCTTTAAGAGCTAGCCCAAGTGCTGTAATGATAGTATCTATCATCTCTTAAATGCTTTTCAGGCACTGTGCTCAACACTTGCCTTGCCTTGTCTCATTTACACAATATTGTCTCCATGCTCCTTTTATTCCCTCTGAATTGCTCTTTATCTGCCTTGTGCCAAATGGGTTTCTCTCTCCTCTAGTTCCAAAGAGTCTCACCACATCTCTACTGTGGCTCTCAACTGTGTGTACGTGCTAAGTCGCTTCAGTCATGTCCAACTCTTTGCAACCCCATGGACCGCTGGCTGTAATTGTTAATTTCATATCTGCCTCTTCCACTGGACTAGATGCTCTCAAAAGACAAGAAACATGTTATTCACCTTTCCATCCCACCCTAGGGCAGGGGTCCCCAACTCCCAGGCCCATGGACCAATAGCAGTCTGTGGCCTCTTAGGAACCAGGCCACATACCAGGAGGTAAGCGGTGGGTGAAAGAGGGCAGCTTCTTCATCTGTATTTATGGCCACTCCTTATCGTTTGCATCATAGTCTGTATCTCAGGAAAACAAGCTCAGGGCTCCCACTGATTCTGCATTATGGTGAGCTGTAAAGTTATTTCATTGTATATCACATTATATAATCACAATAATAGAAATAAAGTGCACAATAATGTAATGTGCCAAAACCATCCCCCCACCCCTCACCCTCCAGCCCATGGAAAAACTGTCTTCCACAAAACTCGTCTCTGGTGCCAAAAAGGGCAGGGCCTGCACCCTAGAGTCACCCAGCATGCAGCAGACATTCAATAAATGGGAGCGTGTAGACAGGAGGGTGGCAGATGAAGAGACTAAAATTCACTGACATTCGCCATCAGTTGTATCATCGGGAGTGGTCCTCTGGCTTGGAACCACAGCTCTAGCATCAAACCAGACCCAATAGACCTTGTGGTCGGGGAAAGACAGGGGCCAGACCCAAGATGTGCCTTACCTGGCCCCTGCCTTGCCATCCATAAAAGGGTGACCCCGGACTGCCTCTGCTCCACAGTCTCTTTTCAACTCTGCATGCTGTACAGTTGGCCTTATAGATCCCGGCTTAGAAGTTTTGCTGTAAAATGATGGTGAGCTCCATTCCACAGCACTGTTTCAGATATTCTCAACTGCTCCTTGCCATGGCCTGTGTTGTTCTTAAGATCTCCTAGTGGATGAAGAGCTATCCGTGACAGGTGGCCCAAAAAAAATGCATAGCTAAGGCGTGGCTACTCATAAATTAATTTTAGCTCCCACAGGGGACCTTTAAAAACAGGTCTGGAGACCTCCCTGGTGGTCTAGAGGCTAAGATTCTCTGTGCTCCCAGTGCGGAGGCCCCGGGTTCAATCCCTGGTCAGGGAATTAGGTCCCACATGCTCCAACTAGGAGTTTGAGTGCCACAACTAAAAATCCTGTGTGCTGAAATGAAGGTCGAAGACCCCACATGCTGCAACTAAGACCTGGCATAGCCAAATAAATAAGTTGTTTTTTTTTTTAAGTCAAAAAATAAAGATAAAAACAGGTCTCATTATCCCCAGTAGATAGATTAGGAAAAGGGAGGTTCATCTTGACACGCCCAAAGTCATACCTAGTGAGTAGCAGAACTAAGATTTGAACACAGATTTAGATTTCTCTTCTATGAAGCTATGGAGTTTTCACTCCTCCACACTCACCACCTGTTCTGTGCGGTGGTGATACCCTTCTTTCTCTCCACCTGGCAAGCTCGTCCTGTTCTTTAAGAGCTAGCCCAAGTGCTGTAATGATAGTATCTATCATCTCTTAAATGCTTTTCAGGCACTGTGCTCAACACTTGCCTTGCCTTGTCTCATTTACACAATATTGTCTCCATGCTCCTTTTATTCCCTCTGAATTGCTCTTTATCTGCCTTGTGCCAAATGGGTTTCTCTCTCCTCTAGTTCCAAAGAGTCTCACCACATCTCTACTGTGGCTCTCAACTGTGTGTACGTGCTAAGTCGCTTCAGTCATGTCCAACTCTTTGCAACCCCATGGACCGCTGGCTGTAATTGTTAATTTCATATCTGCCTCTTCCACTGGACTAGATGCTCTCAAAAGACAAGAAACATGTTATTCACCTTTCCATCCCACCCTAGGGCAGGGGTCCCCAACTCCCAGGCCCATGGACCAATAGCAGTCTGTGGCCTCTTAGGAACCAGGCCACATACCAGGAGGTAAGCGGTGGGTGAAAGAGGGCAGCTTCTTCATCTGTATTTATGGCCACTCCTTATCGTTTGCATCATAGTCTGTATCTCAGGAAAACAAGCTCAGGGCTCCCACTGATTCTGCATTATGGTGAGCTGTAAAGTTATTTCATTGTATATCACATTATATAATCACAATAATAGAAATAAAGTGCACAATAATGTAATGTGCCAAAACCATCCCCCCACCCCTCACCCTCCAGCCCATGGAAAAACTGTCTTCCACAAAACTCGTCTCTGGTGCCAAAAAGGGCAGGGCCTGCACCCTAGAGTCACCCAGCATGCAGCAGACATTCAATAAATGGGAGCGTGTAGACAGGAGGGTGGCAGATGAAGAGACTAAAATTCACTGACATTCGCCATCAGTTGTATCATCGGGAGTGGTCCTCTGGCTTGGAACCACAGCTCTAGCATCAAACCAGACCCAATAGCCCTTGTGGTCGGGGAAAGACAGGGGCCAGACCCAAGATGTGCCTTACCTGGCCCCTGCCTTGCCATCCATAAAAGGGTGACCCCGGACTGCCTCTGCTCCACAGTCTCTTTTCAACTCTGCATGCTGTACAGTTGGCCTTATAGATCCCGGCTTAGAAGTTTTGCTGTAAAATGATGGTGAGCTCCATTCCACAGCACTGTTTCAGATATTCTCAACTGCTCCTTGCCATGGCCTGTGTTGTTCTTAAGATCTCCTAGTGGATGAAGAGCTATCCGTGACAGGTGGCCCAAAAAAAATGCATAGCTAAGGCGTGGCTCTCAGGTGGTCACAGCCCTTTCTAAATGGATCTATTCTTTTTGAGTAGGAGGCCCTTTTATAGGACAGAGACATCTTTGATGCTCACTCATTCATTCAACACCCATTCTGTGCATGCAGTCTACAATGGGTGCATTCAAAGCACACCTCCTTGTAACCCCTGGGGTAACCGCCAACTCATGCCACCCACAGCCAACCCCAGTGGGCTCCAAGGCTGTGGATTCTTAAATCCAGCCTTCTGTACCTTTGTTCTCACTCTTTCTGGACTAACATACACACTTGCCCAGGTAACAGTGAGCAATAATCAGAACCAGCTGCAAACTCAGCTGGGTTTCTGCACAGCCTCCCTCAAACATTAGTAAACATGGAAACCACCAGAAAGTCAATTTCAAAATTACTTTATCCCTTCCTAGCTGCCCACCTCTGCTGCTGCCACCACGAGGGCTAAGCTACACGGTTTTTCTGCTTCTACCAAGTGATTTTCTTTTGAGGATGTCAAGTATCGCCCCTCCAACTGGGGCAAAGAGTATGCTGTATTTTACACATTCAATTGTAATATTCATGAAGTCTGTCAGAGAACCTCACTTATGCATTTCTCTAGCACAGCTGGAACCACACCTCTTTGTTCTCCTTTGTCCATGTGTCTGCTTCCCTCAGGAGATGGGGACCAACCTAAAGGCAGGAACTGGTTTAAGTTCATTTTTTATCTCTAATTTCAAGCATCAGGCCAGGTAAAATGCACTTCTTGAATATTTAACAATATGTAGCCAGAGTCTAAACGATCATAAAATCTCGAGTACTGTGGAACTTGACTCAGAAACACTCTATTTTATTCCTATCTGACTGGAAAAAAATTGAATGTACTCAGTACTCAATGTTAGAGAAACGCCTGGGGGAGAGAAGCATTCAGACACACGGTCTAGGGAATAGAAACTGGTTTGCAGGACTTCCCTGCGGTCCAGTGGTTAAGACTCTGAGCTTTCACTGTAGGGGAGTGGGGGCGGGTGGGGGGGTTCAATCCCTGATCAGGGAACAAAGATCCCACATGCCCTGTGGCTAATCCAAAAGAAAAAAGACAAAACTGGTTTGGCCTCTTGGGAGGACAATTTGACAATGTCATAGTTCAAACTGCAGGGAATTTTCCTTACAGATAAAATCACCCAAGTGTACGAAGATACACACTGTATAAGCAAGGATGTAATAGCATCATAATGCAGGGGAAAAAAAAAAAACGGAAATAATCTTCACCGCCAGCAAGGGACTAGAAAACAAATCATGGTAAATTTTTATTATGGGAATATCGTGTAGCTTTTAGGACTGAGGCATACCTATACGTGTCGACATGTGCTAAGACAAATTAGCTGAAAAGGGAAGTTTCGGGAAAGGGTTGTGCAGATGTGTTAACAAGAAAAGAGGATAGGATATACATAAATGCATGTGGATTTGTACATGCCTAAGAAGTTTATGGAAAGACATAAAACATTCAGCGATTTCTTCCAGGAAAAAAGAAATGAGTGGATGATCACTGGGAAAATTTCCCTTTCCATTTTCCATATTTCTGTACTGCCTGAATTTTAATAATGAGTTTCTCTTTATTTTTATAATTAAAAAGCATAAAGTAAGCAATAAGAAAACAAAAGCTTGATTTCCTATGTTAAAAAAAGAAGAAGAAAATAAATGAAATTCTGGAGAAACTCTTCCCTGTTTCTTTATTTTAATTTGGCTGCATCAGGTCTTAGCTACACATGCAGGATCTTTATTTTCAGCATTTGGGATCCAGTTCCCTGACCAGGGATTGAACCTGGGCTCCCTGCATCAGGTGGAGAAGGAAATGGCAACCC
Organism: Oreotragus oreotragus; assembly: GCA_006410675.1. Taxonomy (NCBI): domain Eukaryota; kingdom Metazoa; phylum Chordata; class Mammalia; order Artiodactyla; family Bovidae; genus Oreotragus; species Oreotragus oreotragus. The sequence continues at coordinate 254,278 of SJYX01016332.1, read as the reverse complement.
AGCATTCTTGCCTGGGAAATGCCATGGACAGAAGGGCCTGGCGGGCTACAGTCTACGGGGTCGCAAGAGTCAGACATGGCTGAGCAACTAAACCACCAGCCTGCTGCACTGGGAGTGTGGAGTCTTAGCCACTGGACCACCAAGGAAGGCCCCTCCTCTGTTTCTTTATAAGGCAGTAGGCAATGACTCTAAAGAGTATGCTCTCTGCCCAGTTCATGGGGGAGCAAGTGATGGCTACAGAGTTCCAGAAAGGAAGCTGGGGTCAGAGAAAGTCACCAAAGAAGAGCCAAGAGCCCTGAAGAAAGTAAGTGTGAGAATATGTGCCTTTTACTTGCTCGTGGATGACAGGAAATAAAGCCTGCTCTGACTGAGACTCTAAAATGTTCTGGGAGCTAAGAAATTCTGAGAACTCACCAGGTTGGCATGGACACGGGGGCCTGCAACCAGCGCCAAGAAGCAAAGGCTAGGAATGCCTCAGTAAGTAATAGACATAAGTAACCAGGGTGAACAAAACAACGGACCGAGCACCAGGGACGTAAGTGACACAGGGCTCCGCTTGCCTATCCCTTCTGAAGCTACGACTCCCAGAGGCTGACTGTACGGATACTAAGGTAATAATTATTGTTAGTATGTATCCAGTACACCCTATGTGCCAAACACAGGTTAAATAATCATATCATCTCATACTATTATTATTCCTATTTTACACATGGGGAAACTGAGGCTCAGCGAAGTTAGCAAATAACTTCTCAAGGATACATTAAGTGGGAGAGGGAAGGATTCAACCCAGGTCTGACTCCAGAGCTAGCCAAAGTCACTGTCAGCCTTTCCTCCATCTGAGGAAGAACCGGAGAAAGGCACTCCCTCAGGGCAGGGACAGCTTACGAAGTACAACCGCATTTTTGCCCAGAGTCAGAGAGCATCATGATTCAGTGCAAGGACTTAGAAGCAAGACAGCCTGGATTCAAATCCTAACTCCACCACTGACTGGCTGTGTGACCTGGAGCAAATCATGGAACCTCTCTGTGCCTCACTTCCCTCAGCAGTAAAATCAGGGTCATAGTAAGGCCACCTCTTAAGAGTTGCTAGGAGGACTAAAAGTTAAACAGTGCTTGGCTCATAAGATAAGAGCTAGATCTTAACCATTATTATTAATATTAAGAAAAAGGGACTTTCCGGGTGGTGCAGTGGATAAGAATTCACCTGACAGTTCAAGGGACACAGGTTTATTCCCTGGTCCTGGAAGAGTCCATGTACTGTGCGGCAGCTAAGCCTGTGCACCGGGACCACTGAAGCCCATGCTCCCATGCTCTAAAGCCCACGATCCACAGGAAAAGCCCCCACAACAAGAAGCCCTGCACCGCAACGAAGAGTAGCCTCCACTCGCCACAATTAGAGAAAGCCCAAGAGCAGCAACGAAGACTCGGTGCAACCAAAAAGAAATAAATAAGGGAAAACTGAAAAAAGGCGCCCTTCCTCCCAGGCAGATGCAACCCCACAGGGTTACAAAGCTTGGCAAGTGGAGCAGGCTAGCTTTTGGCCCTTCTATCAGCCGGGTGCCATCAGGCAGGCTACAACCCTATACTCGGCCTCCTGAGCAGTGAACTTCCACATGCTGCCAGCTCTTCCTCTTGGCTTCCTTGCCCTCTGCCAACCTGGCTTGAATATGGCTGGCACACTTTTGAAAAATACAGACTCCCAGGGCCCCACCATGGCGGGTTCTGACGCAGGTAGGCTTGTCTAGGGGCCAGGGATCTGTGTGTTTAACAAGTCCCAGGTGACCAGAGGACCCAAGACACTGTGTCCCCCGACACACGTTTCTGGAAGCACCAGAAGCCCCTCGCACCTGTTCTGGGTGTTTCCACGGCTCCTTGGGAGCAAGCAGCCTTTCCTTCATGCTCGGTCCCAGGTCTGAGCACACAGAGAAGGGGCACAGTAAGTCTGTTCTCCTGCAAGCCAGCCCACAGAGCAGATGGCTGTGCGAGCAGGCATGACAGGCTGAATTTGCTTCGGTGGATGACACCGGGGACCCGTCAGCTGTAGACCTGGGGTCCCCCCAGACCCTTGCTCCCCAAAGTGCAGTTCACAGACCAGCAGCACATGACTCCCTCTGAGAGGTTATTCTAAATGCAGATGTCCAGGCCCCAGGCCTAAGGAATCAGATTCTGTCTCTTACAGAAACCCACAAGCTTTTGAGCAAATTTGAGGCATATGCTTGAGACTCCTTCCCCTATCAGAATAAGTTCTAATCCATGTGCAGCTCTAACCTGTCCAAAAACCCTATAGGGCCAATCTTTTCCTTCAGACTCTCAGGGAGGCCCAGAGAAACAGTGTGGTCCTTTTAATGGCCTCGATGTAGCAGTCAGCCTAGGGCTCACTGTGAACCCTCGTTTTGATGAATTATTTATTTCAAAGTCCATGTGAAAATAAACCTCCCAAAAAAATTAAAAAAAAAAAAAAAAGACAGCAATTCTGGCCTCTGTAATTCTGGGGCATAAAACATTCTCGTCTTTTGTACAGAGTTGTGACCCCTACTTCCCCAGCCAAAGCCATCCAAAGACATCAAATGCCCAAAGAAAACAAGCCGTGTCTTCCTGTTGGCCAAGCTTCAAGTTATCAGGCAGATTTCACACTGGAGCTTGACCTCCTTAATCCAAGGCCTATCACATTGCTGTAAATGTCAGTGGAAAAACAGCCATTCAGTGGTTTCCTTCATTCCACCAGAAAGGGAAAAAAACAGGAAGCTAACAGCAGCTGCACCCCAGCTTGGCAAATCCCAGGGGCCCCGCTGAGAGGGTGTTCCTTGTGAGCACCTACCTTCCCCCGGCCCAGCCTGCCTGTCCAGATAAAGGGCAGACCTGTGTCTATGTGAGCAAAGGGCAGCCACGATCATAGAACAATTCAGATAATCCGGGCCCCTAAGGGCCTCCTTGGCGGGCAGGCGGGAAGGAAAATAGCTTTGGTCTGAATTTCTTTGGCCTGAATGACCAACGTTCATCACTTAGGTTCATCTGTATCTCTCTCCTGTTTATTCAAAATGTCCTACAAGCCAAACCTCCTGGATCCAAGAGACACGAGTCCTCATTCATCCCTTTAATGCTTACTGTCTCCTGTGTGCCCGCCATCATGCTGGGCAACTGGGGACACAGGGCTGAATGAATCAGACACACAGTCACTGACCTTAGGGGCCTCATGGCCAGTATAAGCCTTCTCAAATCTGGCACTATTGACATGTGGAGTTGGACAACTCCTTGTTGAGGGGGACTGCCCTGGGCACTGTAGGGTATCTCGCTACATCCCTGGCCTCAACCTGCTAGATGCCAGTAGATCCCTGCCCCCTCTGCCCTTTCCCACTTGTGACAATCAAAAATGCCTCCAGACATTGCCAAATGTCCCCTGGAGAGCCAAGCTGCCCCCCAGCTGAGAACCATTGACCTCGTGGGACAGATAGGGTAAAAGAATAATGACCACAAACAGCCATACAATCATAGTTATGTTAAGCACCATGGAGGAAAATTTTATGGACATTACATCAATATATCTGTGATGTGGAAGTCGATTTTATGTTGGATTACAAATCTTTATTTATCACAACCCTGAATTATACACACACACACACACATGCATGTATGATCTGTATTTCTGGATAAAGAAACTGAAGTGCAAAGAAGTGAAAAAATTGGCCGAGGCCCAAAAACCAGTGAAAGGCAAAAGCAGGATTTGAACCTTGGCCTTGAACTTTGCCTCCTGTGGAAAAGGAAATTCGAGCCTTTGTTTTGATGTCTTCTGTAAACAGGTAGGGTGTGTGGTCATGTGATGCTCTAACCAGCCATCCTAAAAGACTCATTCCTTCCTGGGGCCACCGTGGAGCTCAGTCACCACCTGCTGCCTCAATCAAGCTGCAAACTGCCTGCGTCAAGGCACACTTGTGGGACACTAGCGGGCCCAGGAAGATGGCCTTGAATTCTGAGACATCCAAGAATAGCTCCCTATCGGCAAGCGCCTGCACTCAGGAACTTCCCAAAAGTCAAGCCCAGAAGAGACTAGGGTAGTCACCAGATACCCGGAGCACACTCCACTGTGACCCATCACCAAGGTGCCTGCAGTCTAGCATCCGGGGGTGCATGGTGAAAGAAGCCAGACGTGCTGCAGCCAGCATTACCAAGGGCGTGCATGAGGCGGTACACATAAGCACAGAGCAACTTCAGAGACCTCTAGACGTGAGTTCTCACCATTTATAAGCCCTTTAGCAAATCACCTCACCCTTATGCCTCAATTTTCCCTTCTGTGCAGTGGGGATAAATGCATCTACTTCAGTAAGCCTGTATGAGGATTCGATGGCAATATAAGCAAAGACCTCAGACAGTGACCAACATCCAGAAAAGCACTTAATACCCTCTTATGGTCAACAAGGGAGCGAGATGGTGGCGCTTCCTCCACCCACACCCCCTTCCTCCAAAGGAGAAACGTCCCAGGGTGAGAGACACGGGGGCACAAGTAGCAAAAACATCTCAGGAAGAAGGAGGGAACGTCTGTGCTTTCCAGGTGGAAGGAAGAGGAAAGGACAGTTAATGTATCTGCAAACGTGCACAGGCCAGACATTCCTCCTTTGCAGAAGTAAATTCTAGACTGGATTCAGATGGCTCCATAACCTGCAGGAGGCCTGCTTTGGGTGAACAAGCATTTAATCATTTGGGACCCCTCAGCAGAACGGCCTCTTGCTCCCTGACCTCGCCTCCATCATGCCCTACAGTCTTGGCTCTCCAGCTGTTAACTCTGCCCACTGCTCTCTAAGACACCAAACACTTTTTAAGCCTCTATGTCTTTGCACAAGCTGTTTTCTCAGCTCAGGCTGCCCACTCCCCTCCACCCCACCTTATTAGCTGCCACCTGGAAAACTGTGTCTGAAGGGCTCCAATGTGCCCCAACAGCAAAATGTGCCCACCTGCTATTGATCACTGCAGACTAATAATAACAGCAGCCATGGTTTCCCTGGTGGCTCAGAGGTAAAGGGTCTGCCTGCCGATGCAAGGGACACGGATTAAATCCCCAGTCCAGAAAGATCCCACATGCCACAGGGCAACAAAGCCCATGTACCACAACTAGTGAGTCTGCGTTCTAAAGCCCGGGATCCACAAACGCGGAGCCCTAGGACTGCGACTACTGGAGTCCTTCTGACCTAGAACCCGTGCTCGACAACAAGAGGAGCCCCTGAAATGAGAGGTTCGTGCACTGCAACTAGGGTAGCCCCCAGAGGAAAAAAGTCCACAAAGCAGCGAGGACCCAGCACAGCCAAATAAGTAAAAAAAAAAAAAAAAAATAGCAGCCAACATGTGCAAGCAGGGATTAATATCTAGAAGGCTCTGAACTGAGGTTTTTTACCCACGTGGTTCCCTTTTCTCCTCACATCACCACTCAGAGGTAACACATCTGTCCATCACCAGCTGGCTGTGAGGTGGCAGATTCAGGAATGAAGCCTGGGTTCGTTAGCCGAGGCCACCTGTTCATCCCTCCCTCTACTCTTCACTTCTCTTCTTGCCAGTGAAGCTGTGTTCTCACTATCACTTTTTTGCCTGTAGATCGAGAAGCCTGAGGGCTGCTTTATTCATCTTGAAATCCCTCGCTAAGCACAATGGCTAAAAGGGAGTAAACATCTGTTGAATGAATCAACAGACCCTGCAAAATGGCAGCCAGAGGAGAAAGGCGAAATGACAGACTTCCTGGAGACAGGCTGATGCTGGACTTGGATTCCCAGAAATCAGCCCCCTCTCCCACCCTCCAGGCTTGAGGGGCTTTCCCTGTCCTGTTAGCTAGCGGCAGAGAGTTCTGCCTTCTCCTGGACTGGCAGGGGGTGGCGAGGGGATCTATGAGAGGCCAGCGCAAAAGAGGAAACGGTGGTGATGATCATCATTTCCTGCATTCCTGCCCCTACCAGGTGCTGCACTAAGCACTTTCTATGCATCAAGCGCTCAGAGAATCCTCACAACCCCACAGAGGAGGCATTACTATCACTCCCACTTTATAGATGAGAAAACCAGGAGTCAGAGAGAGTAAATAATTTACCCAGGCCACAGAGCTTCTAGGTAGAGAGCTGTAATTTGCACTAGACCTATCTGGCTTCCTTGCTCTTCCAACTTTGTGGCCTTCTGTAGGAGACAGGCTTGTCCTAGCCCTCCTGAAATTCCAGTGTCTCGGGACTTTCCTGGTGGTCTAGTGGTTAAGACTCTGCCTGCCAATGCAGGGGACACGGGTTCGATCCCTGGCCTCTGGGACAATTCCACATCCGGCAGGGCAATGAAGCCTGTGTGCCACAGCTACTGAAGCCCCCATGCCTAGAGCCTATGCTCCGCAACAAGACAAGCCACCACAATGAAGAGTAGCTCGCACTCGCCACAACTAGAGAAAGCCTGCACACAGCAACGAACACCCAGCACAACCAAAAAAATAAAATCTCAATGTCTAGGACGAACTCAGGATTTAAAAAAAGACCATCCCAGCCTCTGCTGGAAGAATACTACTTGGGACGCCCTCTACACTGAGTGCTTCAGGTCCCAGGTACAGGTGGCATGGGGGTAGGAGTAATTAGATTGGCAGAGGGGTCAAAGTTGGCTGAGGTTCCTGAAAGTCCAAACACAGCCCAGGAATCCAGGTACTGCCTTCCATGACCCACGAAAAAACCAGGCTGGCCTCAGACTCCATTGATTAGAGAACGCTGAGTCTGGGTATGGAGCGGGGTTTGAGAAGAACCTGAGGCCCCAGTTTCCAAAGAGAACAAAGATGCTCTGCAGAAGGTTACTGCCTTGGGGGAAAACCCACTTTCCTGCGTCAGCATCCTCTTAGCCCTATGGCTCCAGCTCCCAAACTTAACAGCTGGATTAGAATTTAACCTCCGCTCCTGTGTCAGTTACCAAAGAGAACAAAGTCTGCGTGTGCACTGGACCTTGCCTGCCATGTCTCTCCAAGCCGGGGAAGATTCAGAGAGCACAGGGATTCGGGGAGCCCCAACCCAGAGCCTGGCAGATGAGTGGCACAGTGGGAGGAGACCAAAAGATGGGGGAGGAAGGATCAAGTGGTATTCCTGAAGAAGACGTTTCAGAGGCTGGGATGAGCTGGGACCAGGAGAGGGGTCAGGAAGGTTCCAGGGAGAGGGACACCGCTGGACAGACTCCAGTTCACAGGAAAGCATGAAGCTGAAGGTCCAAAGTGGCCTGGTTGACATCTTGCCTCCGACATCCTGGTGACAGGTGGGAGATGAGGGGCTGGGGAGGGGAGTTGTGTGGGAAGGCCCGGGAGCAGGCTGGGAGCTCAAAGGACTCACCAGCGCCCACCAGCCGCCTGCAAGCTGCCTCTTGATGACAAAGCTGGGGGAGGAAGACGTGGACACTCCCCCAGCGCCTGCAGAACCACCCACCCGGGCTCCACTTCTGCTCCTGCCTAAAAGGGGACACGCCCCATTCCAAAGCTTTCTGAAAGGCCCGGGCATTAACCTCGGAGCGTCCGGCTACCAGGACCTCACACGGTCCTGCCCCCATCCTCCCACGGCCTGATTAGCCCCAGCTCTTAGAGGCAACTGAGGCTCTCCGAGGCCAAGTGCCTTGCCCTTGGGAAGAAAGCGAGTCACTGGCTAAGCTAAGATGCTTATGACCAGCCTCGGAGGAGGCCTCCCACACAGAGGGTTTTTCTCCGGTGCTTCACCAGCCACAGGAAATGGCAGGGCCCTCAGGGAAGTACCCGCGCCGGCCCAGGAGCTAACGGCAGGCGCCTACCCGGGAGAGCCCGGCGGGCAAGGGCGCCTGATACCCCGGGGCCCGGGGTGCTCCACAGAGGGCGATTCAGAGGTGGCACCTGGTGCCCAGGGCCGCCGAGAGCCGGTGGGCGCTTCTGACAGCGGGAACAGCGGCCCATTATGTAGAATTCAATCACATGCGCGCGCAAGCAGCTCGGCTTTCGGTTCTGAGAAGCTCTTAAGGAGCCGCGTCTCTCTCTCCCTGGGTTTCTGAGATGCCCGGGAGCTCCGAGTCTCGGGCTTTTCTCGCGGCCCTCCTGGGAGGGCCAGATTCAAAGCTCCAATTATCCGCGCGAGGCTGGGAACTGCATCATCAGCATCTCCCGCTAAGCCGGTCCGAACTGGAGGAGGTGGCGGGGGTGGGGAGGC
>SJYX01016332.1:223034-245953 GCA_006410675.1 Oreotragus oreotragus | reverse complement strand
GGTGGGGAGGGGGGTGGCTGGGGCCGGGGGGTGGAGTCGGCCGGCCTCAGGGAAGGCGAATACCCCGCATCTCTAGCTGTCCACGCGGGACGGTCTGGGCAGCTCGGGTGACCTTGGGGAGACCCCTCTGCGCGACCTCTCGGAGGAAGGCTGCACAGACTCAGTCCATCCTAGGCGTTCGGGGGCGCTCCTCTGGCCGGAGTCGATGCGCGGGACTCAGGAGGAGAGGCGCGCTCCAGGCGCGGGGGAACCAGCCGCCGGCGCACGGCGGCCCTTTGGGGAGGTAGGAAACAACCACGCTGGGGTCTCCCCCGGGGCCGCGGGGCGCTGTCAGCCGGATCCCGCGGGAGGCGGGTCTGCACGCGGGGGCGCCTGCCCTGGGGACCTTTCCCGCCCAGGCAAGGAGCGCTCCCGGCGCCCTGCCACCGCCTGCGGGGACCGAGCGCCGCCACGCGAAGGGGCGGCGCCCCCGTGCTAGCCCCGAGGCTGGGAGCCCGGACTGTCTGCTGCCGGTTGGGGCTCCTTCTGCCCAGCATTGCCCCCCTTAGACAGAAGGCGGCCCAAGAGCCCAGAACCCGCCAAGATGCCCCCTGCCCGCTCCAAGATCCGGCTACGGGGACACCAGCCAGCAACCTGCCAGTGCGCCCCGTACCCTGGCCTCGTCTCTGGCGCGCAAGACCCGGGAGAACGCCCCCATCCCAGCCCAACTCCCCAGCCCTGCTCGCCTGGTACCCGCCTTTCCAGTCTCCCTCCCGCCCCCCCAGTTATCTCCTGCCGCCGGCCTTTCGCCAGAGCTCCACACAGACCCCCAGCCAGACCCTCAGAGGCTGGGTCCACCTCCCCGCCGCGATCCTCATCCCCAGCCTGGTCAAGCCGCAGAGCGCAGGGCAGCCGGCGATGCCGCCGGGGAACTCACCCGCTCTCCCGAGCCCTGCCCCGGGCGGCTCCCGGCCCTGGCTCGGTCCTTCCGTCCCCGAGCCGCAGCTGCCGGTGCGGCGACAGAAGCCAGCTCTGCACGGCCGCGGGCCTCCGCGCCGCCCCTCGGCTCCTCCCCCGAGGCGGGGCCTGAGCTCGCGGGAAGGGGGTGGGCATGCTCTCGGCTCGACAGGGACCGCACGCGAGCTCCCGGCAGGGGTTCCTTATCCCCCTCCACCACCACCTTTGAGCAGCTAGAAATTGAAAGCAGGTGAGACGCGACCAGGGTTCGGAAAAGAGTTTTCCTTACGGTCTTCCTCCCACCCTTCAACATCACCGCTTTGGAAAGGGGGAAGCCCAGGACGGTATTCTTGCTCCCATTTGATGGAAGGGCATCACGAAGCCCAGAGAGCTGCAGTCAACCACCCAAGGTCACACAGCATTAAGACCAGTGCCAGCAGTTCATGTCTCTTCCTACCTTGAAGCCTGAATCAGAAGGCTTCCTAGGACGTCAAGGAGCCCAGCCAGGGTTTGCCCTGGGGACAGGTCTGTGGGAGCCGGTCCCCCAAGTGAAGGGTAGGAGACGAGAGCCAGACTAGTGGGAGCATGGGGGGGGCCGTGGCCTGCGACGTAGAGTCGCATCATTTCCTCTTTCTGGGAGGGACCGAGTTGTAGAGGAGGAGGAAGGAAGTAGTTGTACCTCCACTGACGTCTGCCCCTGGTTGGGAGGTGCAGGGTCTAGAAAGGGGCTGCCTTCCCGAGATCTAACGCTTAAAACAGAAAGCAAAACACAAGCCGTGGCCCCTGTCATCTAAGCCAATCCTTTTTTCTGGGTTGAAGGCCCCTGCACTCAGCACCATCTTTTCTCTACAGGACAATGGATTGAGAAGCCCCTTCTCTCCACCCTACCCCCCAGGAAGAGGAGAGAAAGTTAACAAACAAAGGGGAAACAAATCCATCCCCAAACATTCTCTGGAATCCACACTTGCTGAACACTGGCTTTAGAACAATAGAGTTCTCTTCTGCACAAAGGGCCTTGTTTCCTGAGCTTTCCCAGCCTCCAGATTAGAGCCCGAGGCACCCCAGGGCCAGCCAGAGGGGCGCAGAGAAGGCTTAGGTTTGAGGAGTCCGGGGATGATAGTTCAGTTCCTAGCAGTCTTGTTCAAAGAACTCCTTTACTCGGTACTATATAGCAACCTTCTTCAGAGGCTGACACTATAACCTGAGTTTAGCGATTTCCTGTTTGCTAAGAAAAACCCCATAACCTTTGCTGGGGAAGCAAAAACCCCTGGATTGGGTTTATTCTCTGCTTCCAAACTTCCCGGTTTCTCTGAAAGCCAGCTCCCCAATTTGTCCCCTGGCTTCCTCTCAGTTCATTAATAATCCAGTTTTGATGACACTGTTTCAAAGTAGAGCAGTTAGAGAGCAGAACAGGTGGGGAAGACTTTAAAGAGATGTTTAAAGTAATCCTAGGGGATCATTGTTCTCTGCAGAATGTTTCCATTGATTTATCCTGAAGAGCTGTAGGCTGAGAGAGCAGGAGTCCATCTCTCCCAGGCTTGCATAGAACTTGGAGCCTGCCTTCCTAAAATGATGTCTTGAGTTTGGGCCCAGATCCCCCTGCTGTGCTGTTCATTTACACCATTCACAACATTTTGATATTGAAGATAAGTATACTCAGAATCGGGTGGAAGACTCATACTTCCTGATTTCAAAACTTAGCACAAGGCTACAATAATCAAGACTGCAGCACGGTATAAGGATAGATGGGGATCGATGGAATAAAACAGATTCCAGCTAAAACCCCTTACTTTTAGGACCAATTGCTTTTCAACGAGTGACAAGACAATTTAAAGAATCATCTTTTCAACTACTGGTGCTGGATGACTGGATTTCCATATGCAAAAAAAAAAAAATGAGGTTGGACCCCTACCTCACACCATATACAGAAATTAACTCGAAACAGATAAAGCTGAATCGTAAGAGCTAAAACTATGAAACTCAGAGGAAAACATAGACATAAGTCATGACCTCGGATTAAGTAGTGTTTCTTAGCTATGGCACCTAAAGCAGAAGCAACAAAGGAAGAAACAGACAAGTTGGACCTCACTAAAATTAAAATGCTTTATAGAGGACACCATCAAGAAAGTGAAAAGATAACTGTAATGGGCTGAATTGTACTCCCCCCAAATTCACATGCTGAAGTCCTAATCTCTAGTATCTCAGACTGTGACTGTGTTTGGAGATAAGGTCTTTGAAGAGATGATTGTCAAGCCAAGGCCCTTAGGGTGGGGCCCTGATGCAATATAGCTAGTGTCCTCAGAAGAAGAGGAAGAGACACCGAGGATACTTGCACAGAGGAAAGGCCACCTGAGGGCCCAAGGAGAAGACAGTCATCTGTGAGTTCAAGAGAGAGGCCTCGGGAGAAACCAGATCTGCAGACACCTTGATCTTGGACTTCTAACCTCCAGAACTGTGAGAAAGAAATTTCTGTTGTTTAAGCGACCCAGTTGTGACATTTTGATATGGCAGCCTTAGCAAACAAATACAAGAACCCACAGAATGAGGGGAAATATTTGCAAAGCACATATCTGATAAGGGGCTTGTATCTAGAATATATAAGGAACTCTTACAACTCAGTAATAGAAAGGCAAATAACAAAAAATGAACAAGGAGTGAGAATAAACATTTCTCCAAAGAAAATGTACAAATGGTCAATAAGCACATGAGAAAATGCTCAATATCATTAGCCATCAAGGAAATGCAATGCAAAACCCCAATGAGGGGACTTCCCTGGTAGTCCAGTGGCTAAGACTGCACTCCCAATGCAGGGGCCGTGGGTTTGATTCCTGATCAGGAAACTAGATCCTGCATGCCACAATTCAAGATCCCACTCAAGGTTCCACAGGTTGCAACTAAAGACACAGGCACAGCCCCCAAAAAATAAACACCCCACAATGAGGGAATTCCCTGGCAGTCTAGTGGTTAGGACTTGGTGATTCTACTGCTGGGGGCAGGTTCAATCGCTTTTCAGGGAACTAAGATACCACAAGCTACGAGGCCAAAAACAAACGAAAACACCACAATGAGATACGCTTTCAAACTTACAAGGATGGCTATGATCAAAAAGACAGGTAATAACAAATGTTGACAAAGATGTGGAGAAATTGGAAATTTTATGCATTGCTGGTGGGAGTGTAAAATGGTGTAGCCCCTTTGAAAAACAGTCTGGCAGTTCCCTAAAATGTTAAACATAGAGTTGCCGGATGACCCAGCAATCCCACTCCTAAGTGCATACCCAAGAGAAGTAAAAACAAATGTCCGCACAAACTTGTACATAAATGTTCAAAATCTCTATCAAATGATGAATGGACCTGGAAAACATAGTGTATCCATACAATGCAGTGTGATTTGACAGTCGAAAGGTATGCAGTATGAATACATGCCACAACGTGAACCTTGAACATGTTATGCCAGATGAAGGAAGCCAGTCACAAGACCATGTATTATATGATTCCATTCCTATTAAATGTCTAAAATAGGCAAATCTATAAAGACAGAAAGTTAATTCCTAGTTGTCTAGAGTTGGGAAGGGTATTTGGGGCAAATCGAGAGTAACCAATATTGGGCACTAGTTTTCTTCCTTTTTTTTTTTAATGAAATATGATTGATGTAATAACCAGTTTCTTTTTGGTGTGTTGAAAAATGAACTAAAATTGATTGGGGCAATAGTTACATGACTATGACTATACTAAAGCCATTAAATTGTATACTTTAGATCACGGGGTCCCCAACCTGTGGCATCTAATACCTGATGATCTGAAGTGGAGCTTATATAATAATAATAGAAATAAAGTGCACAATAAGTGTAATGTGCTTGAATCATCCCAAAACCATCCTCTACAACCTCAGTCCATGGAAAAATTGTCTTCCATGAAACTGATGCCAAAAAGGCTGGGGACCACAGCTTTAAATGGAAGAGTTATATGGTATGTGAATTACATCTCAATAAAGTATCACCCCCCTCTTCCCACCAAAGTCAAACTGTACTCTGGTCCTGGAAAGCAGCACTGACCGTGTCTAAACCTCTCTTTTCTGCCCCAGGCAAGAAAGTCCTTCCTTTTTAATTTTTTTGACTATACCGCACAGCTTGTGGGATCTTAGTTCCCCAACAGGGATTGAACCCACACCCTCAGCAATGAAATTGCAGAGTCCAGTGGTTCTCCCGGGAAAGTTCTCCTTTTATTTTGAGGCTATCTATGGTCCATCCCTTAGACATTAGAGTATAGTCTAATGCCAGTGAACATTCTAATAGACTATGGAAAATGTCTGAGGGCCTGGAAATAAATGGGTTGGCTCCAACATATAAAATCTGAAATATTGGTGTTTAAAAATATAGAATTAAATTTCTACACAACTTCGGGTGAACCAGTCAGCTGCAACTCAAGCCAACTCATACATATAAATTATACAGAAGATAGAATTGGGGTAAATTATATGATTGCTGTGATGTAGGGCAACACCTCAGAAGGAAGGCCTAGAGACTTCTGAGTCTACTGAAAAATGAGCTAATCCAGCCTCAAAGGGATTCACTTCAGAAGTTATCTGATCCACTGGTTCTTAACACCAGCCAGTGAGCAGGTGCTAGGCTGGCTGTATTCATTCACTCAGCAAATACTTAGTCCAGGGGAAAGGAGTATAGAGTTTCCTTAAAAAACTAAAAACAGAGTTACCATATGATCCAACAATCCCATTCCTGGGCATATGTCTGGAAAAGATAAAAACTCTAATTCGAGAAGATACAGGCAGCCTAATGTTCACAGCAGCACTGTTTATAATGGCTGAGACATGGAAAAAACCTAAATGTCCATCAACAGATGGATGGATAAAGAAGATGTAGTAATATTATGGAATGAAATGGAATATTATTCAGTCATAAAAATGCATGAAATCACACCATTTGCAGTAACGTGGATGCACCTAGAGATTCGCATACTAAGTGAAGTAAGTCAGACAAAGACACGTATCCTATGAATACCACTCTTACGTGGAATCTAAAAAATGGTGCAATGAACTTATTCACAAAGCAGAAATTGACTGACAGACATAGAAAATAATATATGGTCACCAAAGGGGAAAGGAGCAGGAGGAATTAATTAGGGGGTTGAGATTGAAAGATACACACCACTCTATATAAAAGAGATAAAAAGGGCCTACTGTATAGCACAGGGAACTATATTCGGTGTCTCATAGTAATCTATAAAAGAATCTTAAAATGAATATATATACATATATGTGTGTTTGTATCTGTAAATATAACTGAATCACTTTGCTTTATACCTGAAACTAACAGAGTTGGACTAGAAAGCAAGCTGAGCACTGAAGAATTGATGCTTTTGAACTGTGGTGTTGGAGAAGACTCTTGAGAGTCCCTTGGACTGCAAGGAGATCCAAGCAGTCCATCCTAAAGGAGAGGAGTCCTGGATGTTCATTGGAAGTACTGATGTTGAAGCTGAAACTCCAATACTTTGGCCACCTGATGTGAAGAACTGACTCATTTGAAAAGACCCTGATGCTGGGAAAGGTTGAAGGCAGGAGGAGAAGGGGATGACAGAGGATAAGATGGTGGATGGCATCACTGACTCAATGGACATGAGTTTGGGTGAACTCCAGGAGATGGTGATAGACTGGAGGGAGGTGGGAGGCCTGGCGTGCTGTGATTCATGGGGTCGCAAAGAGTCGGACACGACTGAGCGACTGCACTGAACTGAACACGGTACCATAAATCAACTATACTTCAAGAAAAACAAATACTTAGGGCTTCCCTGGTAGCCCCGTGGCAAAGAATCCACCTGCCAATACAGGAGACACGGGTTTGATCCCTGGCCAGGGAAGATCCCACATGCCAAGAGCCGACTAAGCCGGTGTGCCACAACCACTGAGCCTGTGCTCTGGAGCCCAGGAGCCACAACTACTGAAGCTTTGGAGCCCATGTTCCGCAAGAAGAGAAGCTGCCACAGTGAGAAGCCCATGCACCACAATTAGAGTAACCTCTGCTCGCCACAACTCAAGAAAGCCCACGAAGCAACAATGACTCGGCGCAGCCAAAAATAAATAAGTAAATAAAAATAACAGATACTTATTTATTCCAGTGCCTGGCCCAGAACAATCCTGGATAAGTGGCTGATTCTGCTGGTTGAAGATGCTGGCTCCAGGCCAGGCCCACCCTAGAGAGGGGCAAGTGAAGATGACGGTAGGCTCAAAAGAAGAACACCGAGTTGGGGAAAGGCCTCTCCCCTTAGGAGTCCTAGCTCTGCTGAACTCGCTGGGCAGTCATTTCCTCTTCCAGAGCATCGGTTTCCTGGTCTGCGAAACTCTGATTGTACAATACTTGCTTGTCTTTGTGTGTGTCTTTTTTCCCATGTCCCTGTGCTTTTGAGGGAAGTGACCTTCCTCCGACCTGTTTCGAAAGCGCCCCAAAGCGCACATAAGTGGTGTGAAGAGATCACCAGATGTTTTTGGCCCGCAGGTGAGTGCAGTCCCGTGTCGCTGCACGTTTAGAGGAAGGAAGAGCAGGGGAAGCAGGTTTTCATTTTTACATTCCATTTAGAGAGAATGCTCTTAGCCCAGCGTCTCTCAACCTTGGCAGTACGTTGGCATCACTAAGGAAGCTTTTTTTTTTTTGGATGTGAGAGTTGGACTATAAAGAAAGCTGAATGCTAAAGAATTGATGCTTTTGAACTGTGGTGTTGGAGAAGACTTTTGAGAGTCCCTTGGAATGCAAGGAGATCCAACCAGTCCATCTTAAAGGAGACCAGTCCTGGTGTTCATTGGAAGGACTGATGTTGAAGCTGAAACTCCAATACTTTGGCCACCTGATGTGAAGAACTGACTCATTTGAAAAGACCCTGATGCTGGGAAAGATTGAGGGCGGGAGGAGAAGGGGACAACAGAGGATGAGATGGTTGGATGGTATCACCGACTCAATGGATATGAGTTTGAGTAAACTCCGGGAATTGGTGATGGACAGGGAGGCCTGGCGTGCTACAGTCCGTGGGGTCACAAAGAGTCGGACACGACTGAGCAACTAAACTGAACTGAACTGAAAGTTAAGTTAGCAATCCACATGGAATCAATTTCTTTTTATATCATAGTGAGAAAGTATTTTTTTCTCTAATGGCCAAGAATTACGTTTATTCTTTTTTTTAATTTAATTTTTATTTAACGTTGGCGTTTTTGAAGCTTCCCAAGTGGTGCTACTGGTAAAGAAGCCACCTGCCAATGCAGGAGTCGAAGAGATGTAGGTTCGATTCCTGAGTCGGGAAGATCCCCTGGAGGAGGGCATGGCGTCCCACTCCAGTATTCTTGCCTGGAGAGTCCCATGGACAGATGAGCCTGGCAGGCTGCAGTCCATAGGGTCACACAGAGTTGGACACAACTGAAGCGACTTAGCAGGCATAGTTGATTTACAAAGTTGTGTTAGTTTCAGGTGTACAGCAAAGTGACTTAGTTATACACATATAATGAAGCTTTTTATTTCATTTTTTACATTAATTTTTATTAGGGCATAGCTGTTTTACAATGTTGTGAAGCTTCTACTGTACAGCAAAGTGAGTTAGCTATGGGTATCCCCATTTCTCCTCTTTTGTGAATTTCCTTCCCATTTAGGTCACCACAGAGCCTTCAGTAGAGTTCCCTGTTCTCATTAGTTATCTATTTTATACATAGTATCAATGGAAGCTTTTTAAAAATGGAGATGCAAGGCTCTCCCCCAGGACTTTTGAATCAGATTCTGGAGGTGGGGCTCTTACTTTTAAAGATACACAGACACACAGATCGCAAAAACTCCCCAGGGTTGTTGAAAATGCAATGGGCAGCCAGCCTAAGGATCACTCTTTAAGCCTGTGTTTCTCAAATTGCAAGGAGCACAGAATCACTCTGAAAATGAGAGAAAGAGAAGGTTAAAATGCTGCTTCCTAGGCCTGTCCTTTGCAATCAGATTCTGGAGGTGGGGCTCTTACTTTTAAAGATACACAGACACACAGATCGCAAAAACTCCCCAGGGTTGTTGAAAATGCAATGGGCAGCCAGCCTAAGGATCACTCTTTAAGCCTGTGTTTCTCAAATTGCAAGGAGCACAGAATCACTCTGAAAATGAGAGAAAGAGAAGGTTAAAATGCTGCTTCCTAGGCCTGTCCTTTGCACCCTTCTCTCACTCTTGGGTGTAGGATGGGGCCTAGGAATAGGCATTGGACTGATTCTCATGAATGATCTGAATGCCTCCAGCTGCCTTGATAGCAGCACTCATTTTCTGTATCCCTTACCTAGACTTAACCAGGGTTTCCCCAATTCCCTGAGTGGAAGAGTCACCTGGGGCACTTATTGAAAATACAGATACCATTTTGCAACTACTGTATAATCATTGATTAAGGAGGCAAGTCATCCCAGGTGCTAGAGCCACTGGGTGGAAAGTTGGATAACAGAATATTCACATGATTCCAAAAATCAGACCATTTATTGATTAAAAAGGGGGAAATGCACCTTCACAATAGAGAGACCCAGCAGTCTCCCCCTGAACCACGGATCAGACCCAGCATCTCAGAGACAGGCAGTGACCTGACTTTCCCTGACCTCTTGTGATGCAATAAGATGTACTCGCATCTTCTATGTCATATTCTTGCCAAAAATACATAACCTGATTTTAATCCTGAGGAAAATTTAGACAAATCTAGAATGTGGGGCATTCCACAAGCCTGGACTCTTAAAAAGCTCGTATTTTTTAAGGTGGGGAGTGCTAGATTAAAAGAGATGAGACGGACATGACCAAAAATAGATATACAGCGTGTGGACCTTGATTGGATCCTGGATTGAACAAGTAAATAGCTATAAAAGGAATTATTCTGCAAACCATTGGGAACTGAATGATTGTTTGCAGATTTGATGGCGTTACTGAATTAATGATATTAATCTGAGATGAGATAATGGTATTGTGGTGACAGAGGAAGGGGTCCTTATCTTATTTTTAAGGGATGCCCGCTGAGGAGAGGACGAAGGACAGAGAAAGAAAAGCCTAAATGGGTCAAGATGTTAACAATCGCTGAATCTAGATGAAGGGTATTCAGAGGGCACGTCTCTCAATTTCTCTGCAAGCTGTGTGTCTTTCAAAAAAAAAATTCAGAGTGGGAAGCAATGCATAGTTCTGAGAACCTACCCCTTGGAGATTCTGATTTAGTAGATCACTGAAGCCTGGGATCTGCTTTTTTTTTTTTTTTTTAATTTTTTTGGCCTTGGGATATATAGGACCTTTGTTCCACCACCAGCACCCCCTGCATTGAAAGGGCGGAATCTTAACTGCTGGACCACCAGGGAAGTCCATGGGATCTGTAATTTTTAAAGAGGGCCCCAGGGTGGAGGTGCAGTTTGGGGAGGGGGGGAGTGATTTTATCTGGCCCAAGGTTTCACCATCCCGAGAGGTCACCGCAGCAACCTCTGCCTCTAACTGCCCTTTGGTTCCTCCAAAGCCCTTCCGGGTGCTAGCATCTCTCAGCACACCCCGTTCCCTCTGCCTGGCCTGCTGTCACCTCTTTCTCGGTTTAACCTTCATCGGTTTTTTTAGATCTCAGCCCAGATACCATTTTCTCAGAGGAGGCTTCCTAGACACCCCTCAGTCAGACCCCCTGGCTCACGGCCTCAGGGACCACAGCTTAGTTCGTCGTTCGTGAGGCTGTGACTGGGACTCACATCTGCATCTCCCATCTGACAGAGTCATGGGCTGAACTGTGTCCCCACCTCACCCCTAAATCCACACGATGAGGTACTTCAGAAAGTGACCATATTTGGAGATGGGGCCTTTAAAGAGGTGACGATGGGGAAAGGAGGTCCTCGAACTGGGCTCTTAGCCAGTACGATTGGTGTCCTTATGAGAAGAGGAGGGATTTGCCTGTTGGTCCAGTAGCTAAGACTATGTCGTCCCAATTGGGGGAGCCCAGATTGGATCCCTGGCCGGGGAAGTAGATCACTCACGCTGCAACTAAGACCCACCATAGCCAAGTAAATAAATATATTGAAAAAAAAAAAAACAAAAAAAAGAGGAAGAGTGACTCAGGAGTTCCCTGGTGGCTTAGCGGTTAGGATTCCAGGCTTTCACTGCCAGGGCCCAGGGTCAGACCCTGGTCAGGGAACTGTGATCCTGCAAGCCAGGTGGCACAGCCAAAAAAAAGACACAGAAATCAGACCACGTGAAGACAGTGGAAGAAGACAATCATCTTCAAGCCAAGAAAAAAAGGCCTTAGAAGAAGCCAACTCTGCTGATACCTTGATCTCAGACTTATAACCTCCACAATTATGAGAAGATAAGTTTCTGTTGTTCAAGCCCCCAGTGTGTGGTCTTCTGTTAGGGTGGCCCTAACAAGGAGAAGGCAATGGCAGCCCACTCCAGTACTCTTGCCTGGAAAATCCCATGGACGGAGGAGCCTGGTAGGCTGCAGTCCATGGGGTCGCTAAGAGTCAGGGACGACTGAACAACTTCACTTTCACTTTTCACTTTCATGCATTGGAGAAGGAAATGGCAGCCCACTCCAGTGTTCTTGCCTGGAGAATCCCAGGGACGGGGGAGCCTGGTGTGCTGCCGTCTCTGCGGTCGCACAGAGTTGGACAAGACTGAAGTGACTTAGCTTAGCTAACAAGCTAACATATAGATGGTGAGCACCTCTGGTCAGATGAAAGTATTGGTCTCTCAGTCGTGTCCGGCTCTTTATGACCCCGTGGACTGTAGCCCACCAGGCTCCTCTGTCCGTGGAATTCTCCTAGGGGAGGAAATGGCAACCCACTCCAGTATTCTGGCCTGGAGAATTCCATGGACAGAGGAGCCTGGCGGGTTATAGTCCATGGGGTTGCAAAGAGGCGGACACAACTGAGCAACAAACGCCTCTGGTCAGGAACCGTGCCTGTTTCGTTTACTGCCGAATTTCCAGGGCCTAACAAAGCCGGGCACACAGGCAGGGACACAGAAAGGACTTGTTGCGTGAATGATGTCACCTTTTACGAGACTTTAGAGGGAAAACACAATACAGGTCCTGGCCTCCACTAAGGCTTCAGTAAACAGCGCTTGCAAACGCACCAAGATAATACTTGGGGGGTTATAAACTGAAGTTTAGACTGTCTTCCTTCAATTGTTGTTTTGTAACTCTTTGCCTCTGGGAAAGGACAGACACCACCCAGAAGGAACAAAGTGGCTCCTCCGTCCTGAACTGCAAATAGAGTCTGTAACAGTCGCAGCCCAGGGAGTCACTGGAGAGCCCAGCACTTTTCACATATTGCTGCCTCAGGCAAGAGAGGAAAGCTCTTTGGGAATTCTAGAAATCTAGGCTTGGAAGATAAAGAGACAAAGCCCGAGGAAGATGGTAAGATGTTTCTCCCCAAATGACAGATTGGTTGAAGAGATGCTCACCTTCAGAATGATTAGGGAAGTACAAAGAAAACATCCGGGACAGAAAAGCCAACAGCCCTCAGAAATAGCCACAAAAAGGTCCTTCCATCCTGAGGCAGCCTAGGATAATGAAACATGAATCCTAAGGAAAATCAACTCTGAATATTCATTGGAAGGACTGCTGCTTAAGATGAAACGCCAATACTTTAGCCACCTGATGTGAAGCGCCGACTCATTGGAAAAGACCCTGATACTGGGAAAGATTGAAAGCTAAAGGAGTGGGAGAGGCTGAAATGGTTAGATAGTAACCACCGACTCAATGGATATGAATTTGAGCAAACCTTGGAAGGTAGTGAAAGACAGGGAAGCCTGGCGTTTTGCAGCCCATGGAGTCGAAAAGAATCAGACACGACTTAGCGACTGAACAACAAGGACTGTGAAATAGGAACTTCTTAGGGTTAGGGGACCAAACACTAGGACCACTGCTTTGGAGAGGAATCTAGCATTGTTTGGGAAAGATGGCCCAGCAACTCCACATTTAGGAGTACTTGGCCTGGAGAAAGCCTCACACCTGCGTAGGAACGGGCATTTCTTTGCGGCTTTGAAATCGAAAAAGATTGGCAGCACTCTAAATACCGGCTCATAGGGGAGTGGACATAATGAATTAAGGGGTATGTTAAGATCATGAAATTCTAAACAACAGAAAAAATGAACTGAAATAAAGCCACCTGTTTTCCAGATTTCTCTTGGAAATCCTTCACTCTGCTCTGCTTCACCGGGGATTAAACTGTAGGGAGTCCCGTGTCTTCTGGCTCCTTCTAGGTTTTGGCCAAAGGGAGGCACCAGCAGATCAGTGGGCAGAAGAAATGAGACCGTCTGAGTTGTCTGTGTCCTTCTACTGAAGGCCATGGCTCGTGGTGGTGGCCCACTCTAAGTTTTGATAATTGCTCACTCCCCTTGTCTCAGTTTTCCCATTCACAAAACGGGCATGATGGGACTTCCTTGATAGTCCAATGGTTATGACTTCCCTTTCAATGCAGGTGTGGGTTTGATCCGTGGGTTTGATCCCTAGTCAGGGAGCTAGGATCCTATAGGCCTTGCAGCCAAAAAACCAAAACCTAAAACAGAAGCAATATTATAACAAATTCAATAAAGATGTTAAAAATGGTCCACATTAAAAAAAAAAATCTTTAAAATAAAGCAGGCATGATAAAAATACCTACTTCCCAGCGTCATTGTGTGGACGTGGTTGAGGGTAGGCTCCTGGCACAATGCCTGGTAGGTTATAAACACTCAGCAAAAGCTAGCTTGGATTATTATTAACCACACCCTTTCTACAATCCTTCAAGGAAGCTCTTCCCTCTTGTTTATCCCCCCAGGCTTTTTTAAACATAGAAATCTCATGACTTCCTTTAATATGACTTGAAGTTTCAAAATACAGGTCTACAAGAAATCTGTCATCTGAAACCAAGGGAGCCAAATGTGCTTTAGAATTCAGAACTTTGGGGTTTTATAAATGTCATGTGGGGCTTCCCTGGTGGCTCAGTTGTAAAGAACTCGCCTGCCAATGCCGGAGATGTGGGTTCATTCCCTGGGTTGGGAAGATCCCGTGGAGAAGGAAATGGCAACCCACGCCAGTATTCTTGCCTGGGAAAACCCATGGACAGAGGAGCCTGGTAGGCTATAGTCCACGGGATCGAAAAAGAGGACTCAACTTAACTAAGCAACAACAAAGTGTAATGTGGTCCATAAACTTTATATCAATGACTCACATACTTGAACGTGAGTCAGAATCAACAGGAGGATTTGGGTAAAGCACAGAAGTCTGGGGCCCATCCCAGAGGTTTTGTTTCAATAGGTCCAGGGTGGGGCCTGAGAATTCCCATGTTTTACAGGTTCCCAAGTGATGCTGCTCCTGCTGGCCTGGAGACCACACTTGGAGAACTAATGCAGTCAGTCTCTTATATAGCATCCTGAGGGCAGCACCCCATAAATTAATATTTCTGCTATGAAATGTTAATGAAGGACATAACTAACTTATGTCAGTTCAGATTAGGTTAAGATCCCCAGTGAGCTTTATTAATCTGATGAGAAACCTTTCAGTTTTCAGAGAATTCTGGATTTTGAAAGAGAATGTAAGAGATTGTGGAGTTTGAAATCTCACAATCAAAGGTGAAAGCATACAAAAAAACAGTAAGGTTAGATTACGCTTTTTTTTTTTTTTTAAATTACACTTGACCTATCAAGGACTTGACCATCAGGGACTGTGAAACGTTTGTGAGATTTATGAATGAATGAAAACGGCTCTCTTTAAAAGGGAAAACAGTGCGCTTTTTCTATTGTCCACCAGGTGGCAGCAATAGCGTCTATCAAAGTTGGGGGCGGGGGTGCATGGGATGGAGAATGGTGCTCTTTGCTTTTTATATGAGAAAGCGGGTCTGGTGGTCGCGGTTCTGGAAGAGTTTTTGGGAATTGCTGTTGCTGTGTAACAAACTAATTCCAAATTTAGTGGAGTAACGACCATTGTATCATGCTCATGAATTCCGTGCCAAACTCCAAATTAGGATAGGGCATGGCAGGGACATGTGTCCGGGGCATCAGCTGAAAAGACTCAACAGCTGGGAACTGGAATCATCTGGAGGAGTCTTCGCTTACGTGTCTGATGATTGGTACTGGCTGTCAGCTAGGACTCCACTCAGCTAGACGGTCAGCAGGAGTTACCACACAGGATCTCTTGATGTGGCCCCTCCGTGTGGGCCAGCTTGGGCTTCCTCACAGTATGGCAGCTGGGTTCCAGCGTGAATGTCTGCACCCAGCTTCAGCGGGAGAGGACAGAGCCCTCCAGCGGATGGGAGGACCGTCAGGGTCGCTGTGTTAGTTTGCTAAGGCTGCTGAAATCCAATGGACGGAGTAGCCTGGTGGGCTGCAGTCCATGGGGTCACTAACAGTCGGACAGACCGAGCGACTTCACTTTCACTTTTCTCTTTCATGCATTGGAGAAGGAAATGGCAACCCGCTCCAGTATTCTTGCCTGGAGAATCCCAGGGATGGGGGAGCCTGGTGGGCTGCCGTCTATGGGGTCACACAGAGTCGGACACGACTGAAGTGACTTAGCAGCAGCAGCAGCTGTAACAAAACACGGCCGACTGAGTTGCTCAAATGATACAAATTGATTTCTCACAGTTCAGGAAGCTAAAAGTCCAAGAAAAGGTGGCGGCAGGTTTGTTTTCCCCTGAGGCTTCTACATAGCATATTCAAAGCAGAGACATTATTTTGCCGACTAAGGTCCGTCTAGTCAAGGCTATGGTTTTTCCCGTGGTCATGTATGGCTGTGAGAGTTGGACTGTGAAGAAGGCAGAGCGCCGAAGAATGGATGCTTTTGAACTGTGGTGTTGGAGAAGACTCTTGAGAGTCCCTTGGACTGCAAGGAGATCCAACCAGTCCATTCTGAAGGAGATCAGCCCTGGGATTTCTTTGGAAGTTTCAGCTAAAGCTGAAACTCCAGTACTTTGGCCACCTCATGCGAAGAGTTGACTCATTGGAAAAGACTCTGATGCTGGGAGGGATTGGGGGGCAGGAGGAGAAGGGGACGACCGAGGATGAGATGGATGGATGGCATCACGGACTCGATGGACGTGAGTCTGAGTGAACTCTGGGAGATGGTGATGAACAGGGAGGCCTGGCGTGCTGCGATTCATGGGGTCGCAAAGAGTCGGACATGATTGAGCGACTGAACTGAACTGAACTGAGGCTCCTCTCCTTGACTTGCTGCCCTCTTGCCGGGTCCTCACGTGGTCTTTCCCGTGTGCCCACAGACCCTGTATCTCTGTGTGTCCAAATGTCCTCTTCTTGGGCCTTCCTGGGTGTTCCAGTGGCTGAGACTCCGTGCAGGGGGCCCAGGTTCAATCCCCAGTTGGTAAACTGGATTCTACACCTCGCAACAAAGGTCAAGGATCCCACATGCCACAACTAAGACCCGCCGCCAAATAATTTTTTTTCCCTCTTCTTATAAACACAGCAATCAGGTAGGTTAGGGGCTCTAATCCTTAATGGCCTCATTTTTACTTAATCACCTCTTTAATGACCCAGTCTCCAGTACAGTCATGTGCTGAGGTACCGGGGTTGGGACTTGAACATGTGGATTTGGGAGACACGATTCAACCCTTAACAGCCACATTGTCAAAAGATCATGTGGGATGGGAGGTGTTCTTCCTCCCTCTTGGGGAAATGCAGTCTGCCCTGGCACCCCCTCCTCCAGTTGCCCCACAGGCTTCAAAGGCAGCTGAGTTTATTTAGCACATCCTACTCATCTTATTCGGGGAAGGCAATGGCACCCCACCCCAGTACTCTTGCCTGGAGAATCCAATGGACGGAGGAGCCTCGTGGGCTGTAGTCCATGGGGTCGCTAACAGTCGGACAGACTGCGCGACTTCACTTTCACTTTTCTCTTTCATGCATTGGAGAAGGAAATGGCAACCCACTCCAGTATTCTTGCCTGGAGAATCCCAGGGACGGGGGAGCCTGGTGGGCTGCGGTCTATGGGGTCACACAGAGTCGGACACGACTGAAGTGACTTAGCAGCAGCAGCACTCATCTTATTCCTATGCCTTCCAGTATGCTGTGTTCTCTGCCTAAGATGTCCTCACCTGCCCTTCTCTAATGGGCTGCTCTTATTCATCTGTCCAGAGCATCCTTGACCCTGTCTGCAGTTGACCACCATTATCTTTACCACCAGCCTTACCACATTAGCCACAACCAACGCCATTTTGGCAATCCACTCCAGGACTATTGCCTGGAAAATCCCATGGACAGAGGAGCCTGGTAGGCCATAGTCCATGGGATCGCAAAGAGTCAGACACGACTGAGAGACTTCACTTTCACTTTCAGTGCCATTTATGGACTGCTCCTCTGTGCCAGCCTAAGCTTCACTTGGTGGGGGGGTGGGAAGGAAGTGTTTTTTATGTGGACATTTTTAAAGTCTTTATTGAATTTGTTACAATATTTCTTCTGTTTTATGGTTTGCTTTTTTGGCCATGAGGCATGTGTGATCTTAGCTTCTCAACCAGGGATCAAACCTTCATGCGTTGCACGCCCTGCATTGGAAGGCGAAGTCTTAACCACTGAAGGTGGTTAAGGAAGGAAGTCCCTACTTATTTTATTTAATTCTTACAACCATCCATGAGGTTGGTTTTACAAATGAAGACATTAACAGTCAGAGTGGAGAAGTTCATTAGCCCAGAGCCACAGAATGAGCGAGTGGCAGAGTCAAGACCTGAACCCAGGTCTTACCTGCTCCAGAGCCTGTGCCTGTCATCTTATTGGGCATTTGACACCTCCTCTGTGCTGCTCCCATTCCTGGTTCATCACTCTTATCAAAGCATCATTCCCCTGCAGCAGCACACACCACACCAGCTCTGGTCCCATCTGCTGGTCTCATCTGCATGGGCTGCTCATATGCCTGGGCCGCTCCAGGGAAGCTCTCACCTGAGCTTAAGAGCAGGCTGAAGGCATGTTACATTGTACATTACATGGTAACACCATGACATTGAAGGCCCCCGATGAAGCACACACCTCCTGATATCCATGCCTTTGCGCAGCCCCCACCCCACTCCACCACCACCACATTGACTCGGGGTTGTCTGTGTGACTCGCTGTGGCCAGCAGGACCTCAGCAAACGTGATGCAAACAGGCGCTTGAAAGGCGCTTGTGTACGGAGCCTGGCTCGCTTGGAACACTGCCACCTTGTGGACAAAATCCAGATAGATTTGAAGATAAGAGACCAAGTCCAGCCAGTGGCCTGTCCACCTCTCCTCCTGGTCTAGGAATTCTAGCTTAGACAGATATGTCCCTCGGTCTTAAGCCAGAACGGATGTTTGGTTTTGTCTTGATTTTATTTTGCTTTTTATTTTTGGTTGTCTTGGTCCTTCACTGCTGTGCACGTGGGCTTCCTCTAATTGACCCCCTATTTGCAGTGTGCAGGCTTCTCACCGAGGTGGCTTCTTTTGCTGCTGAGCGTGGGCTCCAGAGCGTGGGCTCCGTAATCGTGGCGCACAGGCTTACTTGCCCTGAGGCACGTGGGATCGTCCCAGACCAGGGATCGAACCGTATCCCCTGCATTGGCAAGTGGATTCTTAACCACTGGACCACCAGGAAAGTCCCGTCTTGTTTCTACAAGCCTGTATTTTTAATCTCATATTTGATTTGGCTTCTTCACTGGCCTCTCAGTCTCACAGATCACCTTACTTTGCTCAAATTCACACAGCTTGTGAGTGGAGAATCCAGAATTCCAGCCCAGATCTGTCTCTCTGGAAAGCTGTAATAATAATAATAACAATAGGGATTTCCCTGGGGAAAAAATCACCGGGGGCATGTCCAATAGTTAAGATTTTGCCTTCCAATGTAAGGGGTTCAATCTCTTGTTGGGGAGCGAAGATCCCACATGCCTTGAGGCCAAAAAAACAAAATATAAAACAGCAGCAATATTGGAACAAATGCAGTCAAGACTTTCAAAAATGGTCTACATCAAAAATTTTTTTAAATAATAACAATATTATTAAATACTGCTCTGTATTCATTATTGTCAAATAATTATCATTTTATTTTCTTGCCCTAATCCTGTACTATATATCTAAGACATTATAGATTTTAACTTTATTCTGATGCATTTTATAGTTTTATCATCATATTCTTTTTTATGTTTTTCATTATCACAAACTGTTCTTTAATTTCCTGGTTTTCCTCTTATATTAGAATGCCCACGATGTTGCCTCTCTGCAGTCCAGTTTTCTGCTCTATTATATCAATAGAGTATTTTGTATGTTTTCTTTTTTCTCTAGTTCTTTCGTGTTAGACCTAATCTTATGGTTGGTCTGTGTATGTCTGTAGGAGGTATAAGCCAGGATCCTTGAGGCCCACCCTTAAAACACTGCTGTTGTCATGGAAACATGGTCCAGCCCACCCCACCCCCAACTGTTACAACTTGACTGTTTTTTTCAAACACCATGAAGGGAAATACAACATTCCCAGAAATACTACTTATAAACCCTCTTTTCTGTCCCGTCCACTGACTTATAATGCCCAGAGCCTCTGTCCTCTGCCCAGCTCTTGTCCCTGTCTCCTCTGACCCTCCCACTTTCTCTTTTTCTTCCTCGGTCTTCCACTTTCTTCCAGCCTCTGCAGATCTCTCGCTCTCCCCAACTCCTGGATTCTGCATCACAAGACTTGCTTAATCACTTGTCGACCATATGACACCACGCAGGTCTGCGATTTTATCATTAAAAAGTCCAACAGATCCTCCGTTCAGGTCATTTAGAACCAATCAGAGAATTATTCAAGGCTGTTCTATATAACACCAATAAACAAGCACCAATGAAAAAAATCAACTATGTTCCTATACACCAGCAACAACCAATTAGAAAATGTCCTTCTTCAAAAGATGCCATTTACAATAGCAATAAAAGCTTCAGGGTGTCTAGGAATAAGCCTGCATGATATCTTTATGGGGAAAATTAGAAAACTGCAATATGAAACATTAAAGAAGATACAAACGTTCCATGATTTAACGAAAGGGAAAACACACACCAAAAATAAAGAACATATACAAAATCCACATGCAGAAGAGATACATCCCGTGATCAAATTAGACAAAAGATGTGAATGGCGAATGTTCAAAAGAAATTTAAATGACCAGAAATCAAAGAAATATTCACTAAAACCACAATGTGATGTAATTTACTGATTATTAGAATAAAATTTTAAAGTCGTAAATATGCTGCTGCTGCTGCTAAGTCACTTCAGTCGTGTCCAACTCTGTGCGACCCCATAGATGGCAGCCCACCAGGCTCCCCTGTCCCCGGGATTCTCCAGGCAAGAACACTGGAGTGGGTTGCCATTTCCTTCTCCAACGCGTGAAAGTGAAGTCGCTCAGTCGTGTCCGATTCTTCGAGACCCCATGGACTGCAGCCCACCAGGCTCCTCCGCCCATGAGATTTTCCAGGCAAGAGTACTACAGTGGTGTGCCATTGCCTTCTCCCCGTAAATATGCAGGATGGTCAAAGTGTGAAAAAAATGGATGGATACCTTTAGGGAGAGTATAAACTGATTTTGTTTTCAGACTGATTTGACAATACCTGTCCACATTTAAAACCTCCTTTGGTGCAGCGATTTCGCTTGCAGTAGAGTATCCCTCCCGAATATACATATGCAAGGATGTTTATTGCAGCACTCTTTGTAATAAAATAACATTGGAAACATATTTACTCAAATGCCATTCAAAATGGAATCATTAAATAATTATGGTATAAAACATAATGGATAAATGTTTAAATATTTAAAGGAATCAATTGCTTCAAAAGCATGGAAATATATGAATACAACTCTCAAAGAATATTAGGTGAATATTAGGTATCGAAGAATTGATGCTTTTGAACTGTGGTGTTGGAGAAGACTCTTGAGAGTCCCTTGGACTGCAAGGAGATCCAATCAGTCCATTCTGAAGGAGATCAGCCCTGGGATTTCTTTGGAAGGAATGATGCTAAAGCTGAAACTCCAGTACTTTGGCCACCTCATGCAAAGAGTTGACTCACTGGAGAAGACTCTGATGCTGGGAGGGATTGGGGGCAGGAGGAGAAGGGGACGACCGAGGATGAGATGGCTGGATGGCATCACGGACTCGATGGACATGAGTCTGAGTGAACTCCGAGAGATGGTGATGGACAGGGAGGCCTGGCGTGCTGTGATTCATGGGGTCACAAAGAGTCGGACACGACTGAGCGACTGAACTGAACTAGGTGACATAAAGACCTGAATAAAGGAAAAGGGCACATTCCCATTTTTGGTTAAAAGAATCAATAAAGAAAAGATAGCATCTTTCATCTTTCAATCTGTAATTTTAATGGGATACAAATACATTTTCCAACAAGACTGTTTTGGAACTTAACAAACTGACTCAAAGATTATTCAGGAAAATCAAGAAGAGCCCTGAAGAGAGAGAGAGAAATTGGAAGAGATATACTCTGTTACATCTCAAAGTAGATTATATAAAGTGACAGTAATACTTCATTATGAATTCAAGAATAGACAGAAAGATGAATGGAGCAGATGAGTGAGTCTGGAAGTAGACACAAAAAATAAGGTTATTTAACAAATAATAAAGGTGGCATTTAAGTCAGTGGAGAAGAGATGGATCACTCAATATTGTTAGTACACCAGGCTAGCCATCTGAAAAGAAATTCCACTGGAGCCCTACCACAAGCCTTCGCGAAGATGAATTCCAAAAGGATAGATAAATAAATCACGGTACATGCACACAACAAAATATTACACAGCAATGAGAATAAATCAACTGTGGGTGCAGGCAACGTGGATGCATATTAGAGACAATGTTCAGAGATGCATAATTAGGTGGTCAAAATATACAGAAGCATGGGAAGAAATACTATAGCAAGTGGTATAGTGGTTTCCTACAAGGGGAAAGGAGATTTTGATCAAGATCATACTGGAGGCTTCTGACTGGGAAGGAGGGTAGCAATGTTTTGTTTGTCAACCATTACGACTGCACAAGTGTTCATTTTACACGTTGTTAGGTTGTTCATTTATATTCTATGCCATTATTTAGGGTTTTTGTTTTTTACATAAAAAGCTTTGCAATAATTAAATACATGAGAAGAAAATGCCGGGCTTGGTTTTGTTGTTGTTGCTGTTGTTTTTAATTTTCTCAGCATGAGTAAGGCTTTTCTAAAGATGACATGAAACCCAAAAGCAATTTTAAAAGATTGCTTGATTTGAGCCCATAACGAATTCTGCGTGGAAAAACACCTCCACCCAGTCAAATGACAAACACCCATTACTGGAAAATGTTTGCAATTATATCACATTTACTAGTATAAAAGAGCAAAGGATTGAAGGGTGGTTTTTCAGAATCTTATGAATGCATAATTCATTAAACATAATATAAAACTAAAGAAAGGAACAAAGAGCATGGCAGCTGTTTTTATATTGATGGGGGTTGATCTCCAAGGTGCAATGTTATATTGTATATAGTATATGTTACTATTTGTATAAAAAGTGTGTGTATGTGACCTGGATATCCTGATTCCATTCACTTGGTGTTCTTTACCATGTTTGTGGCGGATATGCACACATATCCCTCTTTTTTTTATTTTTATTTTTTGCAAATACACTTTTAAAAGATGAAAAAGAAGCAACTCCACATGTAGTGATATTGAATGATGTCTAAGACATGCTGCTGCATGAGCAACAAAACCAGACTAGGCGAGAGCAGCGCTACTGCTGTTTCTTTTAATGGAAAACTTCAGTTCAGTTCAGCTCAGTTCAGTCGCTCAGTCGTGTCCCACTCTTTGCGACCCTATGAATCGCAGCACGCCAGGCCTCCCTGTCCATCACCAACTCCCAGAGTTCACTCAGACTCACGTCCATCAAGTCCGTGATGCCATCCAGCCATCTCATCCTCGGTCGTCCCCTTCTCCTCCTGCCCCCAATCCCTCCCAGCATCAAAGTCTTTTCCAATGAGTCAACTCTTCGCATGAGGTGGCCAAAGTACTGGAGCTTCAGCTT
>SJYX01016332.1:186890-204966 GCA_006410675.1 Oreotragus oreotragus | reverse complement strand
GGGTTGCCATTTCCTTCTCCAATGCATGAAAGAGAAAAGTGAAAGTGAAGTCTCACAGTCTGTCCGACTGTTAGCGACCCCATGGACTGCAGCCCACCAGGCTACTCCGTCCATTGGATTTTCCAGGCAAGAGTACTGGGGTGGGGTGCCATAGGCTTTCCCTAATGTTTGGGTTTATATGCTCTATTCATAAGCTCGTTGAGGTTTCCCTTGCTGTGTTAGTATTATCTATTAAGGGAGTTTATTCCAGGTTCCTTGCTCGAGAACCCAGGCTACATCTCCACTTAGGCATTTTAAAACATGTAGTCCCTACCCGTCCCTAGGGCTGATTTCTCTATCTGAAACTAGGCTTGCCTCAGTGCCAACTTGGCTTACCAGTCTGGCTTTGATTTTCATGTTCATTTCCGATTTCCAAGCTTTTCCATGATATCTTTAATTCTAAGGTTAGCATGACAACTTTTTAAAATTCTGCTTTATCCCACTTTTTGTATAACTTTGTAGGAGGTGCAAGGGGGTCTTTCTGGGTCAGCTCATACAGACATGTTGCCTGAAATCCTTAGGCGAGTCATTCATTAGCTCATTAATCCTACAGGATAAATGACTTGCCTGGTAGCTCAGTTGGTAAAGAATCCACCTGAAATACAGGAGACCCTGGTTGGATTCCTGGGTCAGGAAGATACCCTAGAGAAGGGATAGGCTACCCACTCTAGTATTCTTGCCTGGAGAATCCCCATGGACAGAGGAGCCTGGTGGGCTACAGTCCATTGGGTCACAATGAGTCAGACACGACTGAGTGACTAAGCATAGCACAGGATAAAAGGAATTACTCTCATTTCCTGGGCTTCCCTGGTAGCTCAGCTGGTAAAGAATCCACCTGCAATGTGGAAGACTTAGGTTCGACTGCTGGGTTGGGAAGATCCCCTGGAGAAGGGGACGGCTACCCACTCCAGTATTCTGGCCTGGAGAATTCCATGGATTGTATAGTCCATGGGGCCGCAGTTGGACATGACTGAGTGATTTTCAGTCATTTTCTAAAATGAGGGAATAACTGTCACACTGTTCTCGTTTCATATTTTCAAAAAATGTTCCTCTTTAAACCCCTGAACACGAAGGTAATGGTTATTTTTAACCTACACTTTTAGTTAAAATAATCCTAGCTTCTGGAACAGACAAGGCGAAAGCTCTCAGTGGCTTAAACTGTAAGTTTATTTCTTACACACTGAAGGATTTGCAGGGTCTCTGCTCCAGACAGTTAAGCACTCAGCTTCTTCCACTTTTGGTTCCACGCTCCTCCTGGGCCCTGGACAGCTCCCTCTTCGGCCAGATGATGAGGAAAGAGAGGCTCTCGTGGGAGGTTTATGGAAGCAGCCCTGGGTGTTGTACATCTCTTCCGTCCGTGTCCCACTGGCCAGAAATCAAATGGCTACAGGTGTAACTGTGAGGGGGGCTGGGAAACGTGATGCAGCTGTGTGCCCAGGAGGAAAGGAGAATCAAGTAAACCGCCAGCCTCCCTGCCTGTATTTTTTAATTCTCTGTTCTACCGTTTTCTAAATATCTGGAAATGATTTAATTGCGAGGATCTGTAATGATAACTTGTATCCCGTCCATTTAATCCCTTAGGTAGGCATAAAGTAATCTTTGCGGGTTGCATTTGTATGAGTTCAGTGTCTTCAATTCTTGGTCAGGTGTTCTCTGCCCATACTTAAACACGTATTTTACTCTTAACTTCTATTTCCTTACCTTCTCACCTTCTTTGTTGCTTTGGTAAAACTGTTCATTGCCAAAGATGCCCATGGAAAGAAGGGGGGCAAAAAGGGGGGACACCCCTACCAGGGAGAGGCCCTGATCACCCTGGGTGGCCACTCAACCTTAGGAGCTGCCCTGACTCAAACCCAGAGCCAGGCTGACCCTGGGCGGACTCTACCGGCCCTGGGCTATCTTCCCGCACCACAACACAGACAGAAGCCCGAGGCTGGGCTACGGGAATCTATTTCTTCACGACTGTCCTCAGATCATTCAGCTGGAGTCATACCTACTTACTCTCCAGAACAGCCCCGGTAGGATCAGAGGGAAGACTTAAAATGTCTCCNGCGGACTCTACCGGCCCTGGGCTATCTTCCCGCACCACAACACAGACAGAAGCCCGAGGCTGGGCTACGGGAATCTATTTCTTCACGACTGTCCTCAGATCATTCAGCTGGAGTCATACCTACTTACTCTCCAGAACAGCCCCGGTAGGATCAGAGGGAAGACTTAAAATGTCTCCGTAATAGGGCTCCCTGGCTTAGAGGAAGAATAGACTCGATTTGTTCCTCCCAATGGAGCGGACAAGCTATCCTCAAAATGTCTTTGTTCCCAAAATTCTCCCCCAGCTATCTCTGGAGAAGAGAGGGGTTATCCATCCACTTAAGATGAAGCTGCAAAGGCCCAGGAAAGATGAGGTTGTGGCAACACAACGAACCTTTTCCAGTTGGTTTCTTTCTTCAGGAAGGCCTGCAAAGTTACGCACCAGCAAGTTCACGGGGACAGAAACTTCTTAAACTGTAGGAAGGCCTCATACAGTGGAAAAGTTTCCAGCGAAGGAAGTATGAACGATGCCTGGCCACTAGCCCCAAACCTGCCCATTCAGAAGGCGGCACCAGGCGGGTCCTCAGGGAGTTGACTTTGGACAACCTCGTTTCCCTCTTTGGGCCCCTTTTCCTTATTTCTCAGCAGAAATAACAAGAGGAAGAAAATATTTCCAGGCCTGGAGAGCTCATGGGTGATGGTTCTCCTAAGTGTCATCTTCTTAGATGTAGATGAAAGAACGCCACCTGCTGGGCATTCACACAGTTTTGGAATCAATTTAGAAAACTAGCTACACGGACAATATAAAATTTAAAGGATTAAAAAAAAAAATAAAAACAAGAAGGAAAAAGGCTTCAGAAAGTAGGAAGAAGGAAGCCTGTGTACAGTCTGTACAGCTCTGCCACCACCGTGCTAATTCACTCTCGTTCCCTGCCGCAGAAGCAACGCCTGCGGCTCATCCACGGCAGGTCCCCAAAAGTCCGCTCGTCCCTTCACTGCAGACGCCCCAGAGAGCACAGCTCCAAAGGGTAACTCCTAGTGGCCCGTGACCGTCCTCCCCCGGAGAAATCCATCTCGAAGCCAAATGTTCCCAGCAGCTTCGGGCCGCACACATCTGGCAGAGTCACTGTCCCGATGCGGCCCCAGGTCCCTGGAGGGGCCCCTCTGCTATGCCTGCTCGCTGGCCCCGCCTCCGCTGGCCCCTGAGCCCTTGCCTGATGCCTGGGCCTCTGCAGAGCGCGAAGCCTGCTTGGGCAGGCGGATGGGGACGTACACGTTGGAGGCGCAGTGCTCCCTGAGGTAGCCTCCCCCCTTCTCTTCATAGTCCCTCCTGGTGATCCAGACGTCCTCGCTGTCCAGGTGGTCCAAGGCCCAGTCACGAGCTCCGTACCAGGCGTCCAGCACGGGATTTGAGGCCAGCTGAACCTGGAAGACGGGCAGAGCGGTCACCGGAAGGGCATCTCCCATCGGTTTCCAAGGACTGAGTGTTCAGCAAGGCTGGCTACAGAAATGCACACACACAGGAGGGCCCCCTTCAATTCCCAAAATGCGGCAGGACTATCTCTGTAGCCCCCAAAGGGAGCTGAGCTGAAATGCCCCAGACGTTCCAAGGAAGGACACGAACATGCTGAGCGCACCAGGACCAACCTCACCGAGTAAGAGGTCATCAGTTACTTTAACCACAGGGGCAAGGGACCAGCTGCCCCGCCTCCTGCCCCCGTCCTGTCCACCACAAGGTGTCAGGTGGAGACCTGGACCTGAGCCCCTCCACCAGTGAGGGAAGCAGAGGCTGGTGCGAGGTGGCTCTAGCCGTGGTGGCAAAGGAGCCTCGGAGGACGTAAGAGCACAGAGGTTGCCCTGGGCTCGGTTTCCGCGCTGCTTATTCCAGGAGCAAGACTGCGGTCAGCAGTCCCAGGAGTGCCCCCAGTGAGGTTTAAGCTGACCACAGAGCAGACTGCTATCCAACTCAGATCAGGCTCCTTTTTCCTGGAGTCACCCTGCTAACCCTCCCTTCTTCCCTCCATCTCCCATAGAAGTCCCAGGCTGGAATGGAGGTTTGGGAACCTCCTGAAATAAAGGGCAGGAGGAATGAGCACAGATGGAGGAGGAAGCGGCAAGGAACCTGCGAGAAAGGACCATCAACAAAATCAGGGTCACGAGAGCCCCGGCCACTCTGGCGTAGAAGTGTCAGTGACGGGACGAGGGAGGCGCTCGCTCCGCTCCTTGCACCGGGCAAGTGCCCACTGTGAGGAATATCAAGCAGGACCATGTGTGGAGTCTCAGCGGGTCCTTTTAGCAACTCATGGAATCTAGTGTGTTCTCAGGGGCCCTCAGCACAACAGCTGATGTCTGTCCATCACACGCAGGCCCTGGGCTGAGTGCCTGACTCGCCCTGCACACTGAAAGCTGGTAACGGGTGCGAAGATGACCCCGTTCTCACTGCTGAGAAAACCGGGGTGTGGCTAAACTCAGTGATGGTGGTGCTGGAGTCAGAACCCAGGCCCAGAAACCACCCCCTGAACGTACAACACGTCACACAGCATGGGGCAGGCCAGGCCAAGCCCCTCGGCAGGAGACACAGGCTCCGCACCCATGCGCCCTGCTGGCCTCTCTAGCCCCCACTCTTCACAGCCACCCTCAGCTGCACACCCCTCAGCAAGATTTTGGCCCCCAAGCCTTTGCTCCTGTTCGTCCTCCTGCCCTCAATCTGGAACATTCTCTCCATCCCACCCTGCTCCACACACTCTACATGACAAACACCTCCTCGCCCTCAGAAGACTCACTTCCAAGGAGCCGTCCCTGAGCTCCAAGACCCCTAGGTGCCCAGGACATCTCAGCATCCTGAGATGACTGGTCCACAAGGGGAGCTCCAACTCCTTCTCTTGGTGATCGGGAATTGGGTAAAGAAATTGTGGGGTATCCCCACCAGACAGTTACTTTTAAAAGTATTTCTGATGAATAATGACATGGGAGAATGTTCCTGGTAGGTTAAGAAGTTCAAGTTACAAAAGCCATGTGTAGAAAATGTGTGGAAGAAAGAAAACACCTCCTCAGCCATTCCCCTCTGCCGGTGGCCCAGGGCCTGGGTGAAGAGAAGCCCTTAATCTCAATGTACACTCTTTTTAAAGAAAATGATTTTGGTAATAATGAATCCCACATGCCACAGAGCAAGCAGGGCTACGCACCACAAGTAAGGAAGCCTGTGAGTCTAAAGCCCGTGGTCTGCAACGAGAGAAGCCACTTTGATGAGACGTCCACGCACCACAAAGAAAGTAGCTCCCGCTCGCCATAACAAGAGTAAGCCCAAGCGCAGCAACGCAGACCCAGTGTGGCCAAAAGCAAATAAATAATTTTGGTGATAGTTTTTAAAAAGTTCATTAATTTAGCTGCCCTGGATCTTAGTTCTAGCACGTGGGATCTTTAGCTGTGGCATGTGGGATCTAGCAGAGATCCCTGACCGGGGATCAAACTCGGGCCCCCTGCACTAGCAGCGTGGCGTCTTAGCCACTGGGCCTAGTCCCTCAAGGTACATTCTTGTGTACTCTCTGAATGTTTACTATATGCAGGTCTTCCTTTGTCAGTGAAAACAAAACAAAGAAGTACACAGATTGTGATTTCCATTTTGCTTAAAAAATCTGAAGAACAGAAGGAAAGCCATGAATGTGTTAACAGTGGCTGTTTCTGGATGATGGAATGACTATTTTTCTCATTTACACTGTACTACTTTTGCAACCCAGAAAACAAACAATAAGGCTATTTTTGAACAGCTGGTTACATGGACAATCAGTACCTGAAAAGAAGACTGAAAGGGCCGCATCTCCAGCAGCTCCTTCTCGATTCTGACCTTCATCCCAGGATACATCATGTTTCCGCCAGTGAGGAAAACGTTCTGAACCAGCAGCTCTTGAACATCCTTTGGGTACCTGTGGATGAAACGATTCCACTGCTATAGTCTCTCCTACTTGAATATTGGAAGAGAATGTGGATGTGGAAATGTGAGCTCTCAGTACAAATCAGAAAACACCCACACAAAAAGTTAAAAAACAAACAAACAAAAAAAAAACGCTTCCCATTTTTTCATTTGCTTTTACAGAATGAATATCAAACAGCTAGCTAAAACTTTAATTTGAATGGCCAATCCATTTCCTTAGCATTATGCCTTTCTAATACATGTTTTTTAAAAATTGACTTTAGTGAGGATTGCTTTAAATGCGTGTAGATGAAGTCTGACAAATTTATAAACCTCAGCAACCAACACCACAACCAAGATGCAGAACATTTCCATCACCCGCCAAAGTCCTGCCTCTCCTTTAAAGGACCTCCCTCTTCACCTATGTTTTTTATTACCAGTTTACCTTACACGTTTGATCACTTTTCTACCCACTGCGAGACAAAACTCAAAGTTATTCAAACAAAGTAGCTGCAATCGCTTTTCTTCCTTGCTAGTTGTTAAGCTGCCATTCTGTTTCAACCAACAGCAACTAGAGGACCACAGGACTGTGTTCCTTACTTGTCCCACGTGAATCGGGAAAACTCACACTGCAGAATCATATAAATGGGTGGGGAGAGGCATGTTGTTATATAAATGTAAACTCTTAAAAAATAAAATGCAAGGTGGGAAAAAAACTAAGTTCTGCTTGTTTTTCGAGTGATTTAGAACTACTAGTCTGCAATGATATGAAGACTTTTAGAAAAGCCAGTGCACACGCAGTATCATATTGCCCAAATTTTTAAAAGACATTCTTAAAGCTCAAGAATATACACGTTGAGCAGCTACACACTGAGAAAAGAAGAGACAGCCCTAACTCTGTGCCAGGCCTGGTGAGAGAAAAGGAACACCCTCTGAGCGCAGCCAGTCAATGAAAAGAGATGCCCGGCCATCAGCTCCATTGTTCAATGCAAAACTCAAGGGAATGGTTCAAGAAAACAGAAGGAAAAGAAGGTCCAGGCTCACCTGTCCAGGATGTACTGGAGGGTCTCTGCTATGCCAGCCTGCTCCTCTCCGATGAGAGATGGCTGGAAGATAATTTCTGGAGCTCGAATTCTTTCTGTCCCAACAAACAGCTGATGATACGCTGCCAAGTTAAACACGGGCTTTAAAAACCCAAGGTTTAGAAGATATTTTTAGGCCATAAGAACAAACATCCCAACTGCCAGCTTCCTCAAATTGCATTTCTCATTCCATCATAGATTTTTTTTGTGCCAGAATAACCTCTCCCCCCATTCTCTTGATGTGATGATTCAATTTTTCTACCTTCTTTAACCTCTGGATTCTAAACTGCTACACATCTCCATCATGAAATGATCCTTGAGATGCAGGAAAGAGACTTGGTGAAGAGCAGTAACAGCAAGGCTGGCACTGGAAGACCAAGTCTCCGCCAGCCACTGGCCCGGCACCCAGTCCCTGCACAGCCAAGAAAGCCTTCTCCCAGGTGTCTCAGCCTCATGTCCGTCTACCGGGTTGCCACTGTGGTGGCAGAAACATGAACCCAGTTGAGGATGAAACATCGTAACACTCGCTTCAATTTCAATAAAAGCACTAAAAGCTACTCTTTGGGTCTCAAAGTCCGTGGTTACTGGGACTCTCCCAAAGAGCAGACTGTTTCTCACAGTTCCATAGTTAGCGCTGGAACCCCAATCAATCACCACGGGGGAAAAAGTCCCTGACTCTGCAAGTTTTGGGTGATGGTACTTGCCCTTCTAGAAAAATACAACTGAGATTTGTGGCTGGAGGGGAGAATATTCCTAAAGAAGCAGACTAGACCTGACTGGTCATTCACGTCAAACTTCAAAGCATAAGCAAGGTTGAGGCTACAGGAGGCTAACCTGGACTGTGGTCACTGGCTTCTCCACTTCCGGCGTCTCCTCTGAAAACAGGGGCTCGAAATCGTTGATGTTTTCCACATCTTCCAGAGATGGCTCGAGCTGCTCCAGGTCAGGAGTCTGAAAAGAGACGAAACACAAGAAGACAGAACCTGTAGTTCAGCGAGCCTTAGCTCTGTGAGTTCACGGTCACCAAAAAGAACTGGGATCTCACTCAATGTCCCGAAAGTATATCCATACATAAAAACAATGAAAACTTTTCTAAACTATGAAAAAAAAAAAAAAAACCAAACACACATGAACACAAGGTTAAGACTAAAAAGCCAGAGATGGGCTTTGTTCTTACCCCCTATCTTCCCCACTGAGGCCTGTCTCACCAACCCCCAGCTTCTCTGAAGCCTTTGGAGGGGACAGCTCAGTCTGCCACTCCAGAGAGGACTGTCCCAGAGAGACTCCAGAGATGAGGGGCCAAGAATCCAGCTGGTCACCTCCCTAAGCTTGGTCCACGCTGCCTCTCACCCCAGCTGCAGTGACTGGAGAGAATCTGGACTCGGACTGCTCGGATCTGACTCTCAGCTGCGCTGCTTCTAGCTGTTGACCTCGGGCAGATTTCTTCCCTCGCCTCAATCTGTTTCCTTATTCATAAAACGGGAATGAAAACAGTACTTGCAGAATTGTGAAAACTAATCAAGACGATACTTGCGCGGCACGAGGTCTGGCACGGGCCCCCTGTTCTGTCATCATCAGTGACTGTCGCTCCTGAATGGCACCAGTTCTTCAGCTCCGACCTTGGATGTGTGTCCTCCTCCATCCCCTCAGCCACTGACAAGCTTCAGGTCACACTGGCTCCCTCCAGGATGAAGCCATCCCATTTTTATCCTGTCTTCCCACCTCCAGCCTTGCCTCACGCTAAATCCATCATCCTAACTGCCACCAGTTATTTTCCTAAAATAAAATCTTGTCAGATTATGCCTTGCTCAGCACACTCTGAAGGCTCTGCCTGAAGGATACTATTCAGGCTGACGGATAAAGGCTGTTTCAGGCGGCCACAGCCTCCCTTCCGGCTTCGTCTCCCACATTCTCCGTGCGGGATGGGCCCTGCTCCCCACATGTATACTTCTTTCCATATAAAATGTCCTTCCCTCCTCACCAGATATCTACTGAAATAAAATAATCTTTCAGGGCCCCAGCTCAAACATCCCAATCCTTTCTCATAACTCCATCTGAGGACTTCCCTGGTGGTCCAATGGTTAAGCATCTGCCTTGCAACTCAGGGGATGTGGCTTCCATCCTTGGTCAGAGAACTAAGATCCCATTAGCCGCAGGGCAACAAAGCCCCTGCAACCACAACTAGAGATCCCGTATGCTGGCAACTAAAACCCAATACAGCCAAAGAAATAACATATTTTTAAAAACAAACAAAAAAACAAACCTCCATCTGCATTCCCACAGACATCTATTAATAGCATCACATTTGATAAAGGTTATTACAGTGGGGGGGCTTCCCTGGTGGCTCAGACGGTAAAGAATCTGCCTACAATTTGGGAGACCTGGGTTTGATCCCTGGGTCGGGAAGATCCCCTAGAGACAGGCATGGCAACCCACTCCAGTATTCTTGACTGGAGAATCCCCATGCACAGCATATTACAGTCCTGAGTATGGTTCTAGAGCCTAGGTTCTGAGGTGCTGCGGAGGGAAAGGATGGTATCTTAGTCACCTCTGTGCCCCTGGTCCCTGGCAATCATGCCTAGCACTGAGTGGTGAGTCTCGGAATACCCCCTTAGATTTCTCTAGAATAAAGACGACTGTAAGATGTCGGGATTTTAAAGGCTTTTCCAGTATTACTATCCACTTTCATATCTAATTATATTCAAAAGCAGTCACCTTAAAAACAAGATTTCTTAGCTTCAACAAAAATTGTAAAAAAAAAAAAACAAAAAACCACCACACATTTTCCTTATCCTGATTCATCTGATTCATAGAGAAGAACAAAGCTGGTCATTTCAACGCAACAACGGGCATCCCAGAGAGAACTGACTTCTCCACCGTGGCTGGCCTCTCTCCCTCTTAGGGTCTGCCGGGGCCCCAGGGGTACTGGGTGACAACTGGGCACGTGCACATGGACCGTTTTTTGGGAACCGAGCAGAACGACAGGTTGCTGAAGCCCGGCAGAGAAGAGGCAGCATGGCGCCCCAGAACAGCCGTGAGAGGCAGAAAAACAGAGACCAGTTCAATCCTGATTCCTCGGGTAAGGGCACTTTCTACCTTTGGCCCTCTGTGCTTTCCAACAAAGGAGGGTGCTGGGGAGCTGCACTCCCAGCCACTTGCAGTGAGGGAAAGTGAGCATCTTTTAAGTACTCCATGAAGAATGCTAGTAGGACTTCCTTGGTGGTTCAGTCGTAAAGAATCCACCTTCCAATGCAGGAGGCACAGTTTGATCCCTGGTCCCGGAAGACTCCACATGCCATGGGGCTGTGTGCCACAGCCAGAGAGTCTGCGTGATGCAGTGAAGATCCTAAGTGCTGCAACTAAGTCCCAGGGCCGCCAAATAAATAAATAAACACTGAAAACAAGAATGCTAACACAGCCTACTCCTTTACAACATCCTCACTGAATATCTGCAGTGAGGGATTAAATGGATTGGTCTGTAAGAAAAAATGGATTTTTAGAATACACTGGAAGTTTAAAAAATTCAGCTGTATGAATCCAATGCAATTTTTACCACTTAGATGGCATTTCAATATGAACTGTGGTCCACATATATTTGCCCTCTCCATTCTAAAGGAACTGTGGAGTTGGAAAATACAATAAATATTTTTTGAAAGGCAGAACTGGTTGGCCAGTGTTGTGGCCAAATTTAGACCATGAATGTTACTATAATTGATCTAAATTTTAACAATCTCTCTGACTGACCATTAAGGCTTTGGGACAGAAAGATTCATCAGATCTGTTGTACTATGTAGGGAAACCTTTTAAAGTCCAACAATTCAAAATCTCCCCAAGCCCAGAGAGATTTGAATATGTACCCTCAGGTCATAGGACTAAGTAGGGACTTAGTAAGTAGGGACCTGCTGAACGAATGAACAGAGTGACTGAATCAGGGCATATAAGAAACACAGAAAAATGAACAAAGAAAAGGAAAAGCTAGCCCCCCAACTGCTTGGGAATCACATCTTCGCAGTCATTTGGTTTCTTTTTAAATCTGAAATCCTCCATGTGCATGTAGCTTAGGTTCATCTCTGATATAAAGATGCTGACACCCTGTGGACATGTTGATAAGCATGATGAAACTAAGTACAGATAAACAAACAACAAAGGCAATGTGAACAGAGGATTCGATGGTTGGATGGCACCACCAAATCAAGGGACATGAGTCTGAGCAAACTGAGTCACAACTGAGCGACTGAACCACAGCAACAATGTGGACCCAGATCCCGGTAACAAGGCTCAAATCTGAAACGCAGATCTGGAAAGTGGGAGGAGCAAGCCAGAAAAGGCATGCTGGCTCTCCTGAAGCCAATCTGGATGCTGCGCGAGACTAACATGGAGGTCAAAGCCCCTTCAACCCCGGGCCTCAGAGATCCAGTCTGCTGTGTCTAGGAAGTCTGACTCAGGATCTGCTCTGCAAGCGTGCATGCTCACGGCCAGTCACTGTCCTCATATGATCTACAGCCTGTCGGAGAGGTGGGGAAGGGGAGGCTGAGAGGGGAAACCGTGAGAGCCGGCCTCCAGCGGTCCAGAGACAGTCCCTGCAAAAGCAGGCTGCCTGCTGAGCCAAGGACAGCTCTGAGGCCCCCGATGAGCATCACACTACATACACCCAGCGGCAAACCGCACTTTTCCACAGGACTGTTTCTTTTAAAAAGTAACGGCTTTAGAATTTAAAGGTGACTTAAAAACAAAGGTCAACAGCTGGACTGGCTAACCCTGCTCTGGAAGTGTCACAAGGCAATGAACAAGTACCTTTACTTTAGAACTCTAGAGATGACAGATCCAGCAACAATGCATCCACCTATGATCACTTTTCTCCGTATCTAGAGAAGGAGAGCCAACCAGAGACCTGGGACCGAGGTGTGACCTGCAGGCAGCCCCTTACCCATGAGGCCAGTGCTAGGGTTTGATTTACCCAGGGCCCTAGCTCAGCCCCACCTATCCACCCATCCTTTACAAAAAGGAGAGACTGAGATCAAAGAGTCAGTTTTAGTAACTAACAAAAGGCTGGTTTTAAATCAACCCGCAAATATCTTTTCAAGGTTTTTACAGTCACTTAATTCTTAAAAGTGAACATGTGCCTAATAGGAAACCAAAAAACACAAGAAGCAAAAAACAATGTCATTCATAATCACAACCCGTTTACCGTCTGATGTGCCCTTCTGGGTCTCAATTGTATATTTCCTATTAAGCATATCTATTAGCACCTATAAAAAAACTCCCAGACTATGTGTGAAGTGTGATCCCTGTCCTTAGGGAACACTGAGATGGAAAGGTGGTGAATGAAAGGGTTATCACAATATATTTAATAAGAGATCAGAAGAAAGTTGAGGCGTGTATCAGAGGGGCAGCTTCACGCTCAAGATGGGCCACATAATCAGCCTGTGTTATGTTCTTCCTTTTCTACTTGCACACTTCCCCCTCCCAGGGGGCCAGGGCGCTACCAGGTAAA
The DNA here is from genome assembly GCA_006410675.1 of Oreotragus oreotragus. Taxonomy (NCBI): domain Eukaryota; kingdom Metazoa; phylum Chordata; class Mammalia; order Artiodactyla; family Bovidae; genus Oreotragus; species Oreotragus oreotragus. The sequence goes on along the minus strand of SJYX01016332.1, from coordinate 192,413 downwards.
ACCCCTCGGGTCAGCACTCCAGCTGGTACAAGGTCAGTGCCATCCCTGCCCCCATCTGTGCCCCCAAAGACATCAAACACCACTCTGTTCTGTTTGCTGCTCAAGTCTGGCCACAACCCATTTGTCATCAGCCTTTCCTGGACACTCCTCTGTCCTCAGAAAGGGCTATCCTATCTACACAACCCCTCAAGACCTCCCTTCTGAGGCCCCAGTACCTCTGGCTTGCTGTCCACGACGTCCACCTCGAGACTGACTTCTGCTTGAAGGATCTTTTGCTTTGCCTGCTCCACTGCGGCACTGAGCTTCTGGATGTAGGACTGCAGCTCCTCCGGGGAGTCCATGTTCAGCTCTATCAGGGCCTTGTGAAACTGATCCATCTGGCCATCCTCCAGGAGCTCCTGCAAGCAGAGCAGTCATAACCCGCCCTCAGAGATGCGAATCCGGGCAATCATGCCCAGGAGGGAGAGAAGGAGCTCAGAAGCTGGATGGACAGGAAGAACGCCGGGAGAGGGCTCCCCACACCTGCCCCTCCACAAAGCCTGCCCCAGCCACCTCTGGGCTCCCACACATCACCATCTCAGTGCCACCTAAGCAGGCAACACTCATCTATGTGCACAGATCTCAGAACTGTGAGCTTCTGGGCAGGCCAAAGGCGGGAGAGTGGCTAACAGGAGACGGAGGGAGGCTCCTGGGCTGCTGGCAGTGCTCTACTTCTTGATCTGGATGTGGCTGTGTGGTGAAAACCCACTGAGCTGGACCCTTAAGATCTGGCCAAGAAGTTAAAATCAAACAAAGGGGACTATAAGGATAAAATACATCAACAAGGCCAAGTCCGAAGCTCTTTCAGCAATCCCTGCTGCTACAATTTCCTCCACACAGATGATCCCGCTAGACTCCTCCCTGACCTCAGGGTGGGGGGCACTGAGACAGCTGGGGCAGACTCTAAGGAAGCAGCAGGCGGGGACCCACCCAGGGGTCTGCGTCACCTGCACATAGAGCAGGCGGTCCAGCCGCTCCTGGTCCAGCTGCAGCTTCTCCCCCCGCCGCCGAGCGTTGAGCTCCTGCAGCCGCCGCAGCTGCTGCTGCCGCCGCTCCTGTCTCTCCTCGGAGGTCAGGGTGCTGCCCAGAAGCTTGCTGGGAAACGGGAGCTGCATCTTGTGGACGCTGACCTCATAGTAGTCGGGGTGCCGCCATTTCTGCAGCTCTTCAAAGGAAGCGTTTCGGAAGTGAGGAGACGGGAGCGCTGTTAGCCCCGAGGTCAGAAAGCTGGGGCCAGGGCCCCAGGTGCAGGAGAAGATGCAGGAAGCATGCGCCCCCATTTCTGAACCCACCAGATGGACGAAATGCAGCAGTAAGACCTGGACCCGATGCCAACACACCTGCTCCGAGAAAACTGGTAAATAAAGCTTTCCAGACGGAAAGGATATCACCTGCAGCACCAGAAATGAAGGAAACACAACTGAAATGGTGAATGGACTCGATTAACCTCCTCCAGGATTCTTTAAAATATGTCTGACAACTGAAAGTAAAAACTGTTGCGCTTCCCACGTATGTAGATGTGACATAGAAAACAAGTCCGACCCAAAGGAGGAAGGACACAGGGGCCTCTAGAGTGCTAACATCTCCAGGCTCCACTTAAAGTGGCAAAAAAAGAGACCCTAGGACTGTGAAAAGCCTGTTAACTGCTCTCTCTTGAACAACCACTAAAACAAAAAACCTACACAAGAGAGATACTTGAAAAACACAATAGATAAATTAAAATGGAATGCCAAAAAAACTGGTGGACCTAAACCCAGACACAAGAGGGACTAAATTCACTGTAAATGGTCTTATCAGTTAAAAGATAAGAGACTGAAAGGGATTTTTCTTGTTTGTTTGTTTTGGTTTTTTTTTGTGGGGGGGATTTTTTAAGGAAAGGATCTATTAGAAAACTTGCTTTGAATATAATTTACGTAGATTAAAAGGCCAGGAAAAACACCACCACACGAGCACCAATCAAAAGGAAGCTCAAGTGCTTATACTGATGTCCAAGTAGACGTCAAAGCAAAGAAAACTGCAAGGGATAAAAAGGAACATTACATAATGGTAAAAGACCAATTTGCCAAGAAGATGTAAGAACCCTAAATGTGCACCTAACAAAAGGGCTTCAGACACTTGAAAGCAAAAACTGACAGAACTGAAAGGAGAAATAGGGAAATTCACGATTCTCCCTGGAGATTTCAACCCTCTTAATAATCAGTAATAAATAATCAGTACAGCTTGATGGACAATGAAGCTGGGTTGACAAGAACGGAACAAAACCAACAACCAGCGGAACCCGAATGACATCACAGACTACTTCCTCCAACAACAGCAGGACTTACATTCTTTGCAATTGTACACGGAACATTTGCCAAAACAAACCATGCCTGGGTCCTAAACGAAACCTTCACAAATTTAACTGATACCAGGGAAAAGAAGTTATTTGACTATGATAGAATTAAAGTAGATATAAACCACAGAAAAATAACTGGAAAGTCTCCAACACTTGGCTATATTCTAAATAATCAATGGTTGCAAATAAAAAAGGCTTGAGGGAAACTTAAAAATATCTGAACCCAATAAAAATGAAAATACACCATATCAAAATCTATGGAATGTAGATAAAGGACTGCTGAGAGGGAAATTCAAGCTTTAAATGCCTATAGTAGAAAGAAGTTATGATAAAAATCTAAGCTTCTACCTCAAGAAACTAGGAAAAAAGGGCAAAGTAAACCTAAAGCAAGTAGAAAGGAAGAAATAATAAAAAGAAGACATCAAAGAAACTGAAGAAACTTATACCTACACCTATTGAAGAAACTGAATTCCTTCAGAAAAATAAATCCCTCAGGCTCAAACAGTTCTGCTGCCGAATTCTAAAAAGAAGTTATGATAAAAATCTAAGCTTCTACCTCAAGAAACTAGGAAAAAAGGGCAAAATAAACCTAAAGCAAGTAGAAAGGAAGAAATAATAAAAAGAAGACATCAAAGAAATTGAAGAAACTTATAACTACACCTATTGAAGAAACTGAATTCTTTCAGAAAAATAAATCCCTCAGGCTCAAACAGTTCTGCTGCCGAATTCTAACAAACATTAAAAAAAAAAAAAAAACTATTTACTCAATCTTTTCTAGAAAGTAAAAGAAAACACTTTTCAGTTAAAAAAAAAATCAACTATTTACTCAATCTTTTCTAGAAAGTAAAAGAAAACACTTTTCAGTTCATTATAAAGACCAGCGTGCCATGATCCCAAAACAAGACAAAGACAGTAGAAAAAAACTGCAGATCAATATACCTTATGAATACTGACACAAATATTTCATAAAATTTACCAAATTAAATCCAGCAATACATAAAAAATAACACATAGAAACAAGCAGGGTTCAAGGCTAGTTCAATATCTGAAAAGCAATCCTTACACTCTCTTAAATGAACAGTCCAAAGCACAAACACCATAGGATCGTATGAGATGCAGAAAAAGCATTTCACAAAATTCAAAAATCCATTCATGATAAAAATGATCAGCAAATCTTGGAACAGAGAGGAAATTCTTCGATTTGATAAAGAGTAAAAACTCACTGCATTTCATAAAAATTCACTGCATTTCTATACAATAGCAATGAGCAACTGGAAACTGAAATTTAAAATAAGGAAAGAAATAATTTAGGCATAAATCTCATAAAACATGTACAGGATCTATATGCTGAGAACTATAAAATGCTGATGAAGGAAATGAACAAAGACCTAAATAAATGGAAAGACATGTTATGTTCATGGATTAGAAGCCTCAACATAGTAAAAAATGTCACTTCTCCCCAATCTGGATTTAGCATTACATTTGGATTTATATTTAGAAGGTTGTTGTTTTATATACAAACTGATCTACACATTTAATGTTCTTTCAATCACATCCCAACAGAACTTTTGGTAGATACGGACAAACTGACCCTATCATTTAAATGGACAGGCAAAGAACTAGAGTAACCAAAAGAACTGTGAAAAAGAACCAACATGAGACTTATTCACTTAACTGAAAAGTTTTTGAGGAAAGTAAATATCAAAGAATGGAAGAGGATGCTAAAAATTATTAAGTGTAAAAAAGTGGGCAAAGAGGGAATTCCCTGGGAGCCCTGCGGTTAGGACTCTGCACTGTCACTGCGGGAGCATGGGCTCCCTCCCTAGCTGGGGAAGATCCTGCACGCCACACCTCGTGGCCAAAAAAAGCCTGTCAAGAGTGAGCGAGAGTCACCCTGGGACCGATTTAAGGAACATCCCCACAGGCAGACAACACTCGGAAGCTGCGGGCTGACATCCTCTTTGTACCTTCCACGTAATCCTCAGCGATGTAGCTGTGCTCGTGCAGGATCTCCTCCATGCGGCTGAGAGTGATGGCAGCCAGGTGCCCGGGATACTTCAGCTGCAGGAGACGCTGGAGGTAGCCAGCTGCCTGGCTTCCTCCCAGGTTGATGCGCTTGCAGTTTCTAGCATCTAACCTACAACCGAGAAGTGGAAATAGCACTGAAACTTTGGCAACGTGGAGGAAAAAACATGGAGCAGGTAGACAAGGGGGACTGATAATTTAATGTAGACTAATGATGGTTTTTCCAGTAGTCATGTGTGGATGTGCGAGTTGGACTGTGAAGAAAGCTGAGCGCAGAAGAATCGAGGCTTTTGAACTGTGGTGTTGGAGAAGACTCTTGAGAGTCCCTTGGACTGCAAGGAGATCCAACCAGTCCATTCTGAAGGAGATCAGCCCTGGGTGTTCTTTGGAAGGACTGATGCTAAAGCTGAAACTCCAATACTTTGGCCACCTGATGCGAAGAGTTGACTCATTGGAAAAGACCCTGATGCTGGGAGGGATTGGGGGCAGGAGAAGAAGAGGACGACCGAGGATGAGAGGCTGGATGGCATCACCAACTCAATGGACATGAGTTTGAGTAGACTCCAGGAGTTGGTGATGGACAGGGAGGCCTGGCGTGCTATGATTCATGGAGTCGCGAAGAGTTCGACATGACTGAGCGACTGAACTGAACTGAATGAGGAAGAAACTGACTGGTAGGGGAAAACAAAACAGTTGGAAGGGACTTTACATTGCCTTAGTGCAACCTCTGACCCAATGCAGGCATTCCTAGACCAGATCCTGACAGACACATGGACATTTAACTTCTGGTAAGAGTCTCAGAAGGAAACCAGGTTCAAAGCAAAGAACATGCTCTCTGAAGTCAGACTCTCATGTATTTCTCAAACTGTGGTTCCAAGGCCACGCATCCTGGAATTAACTGCGGACAACATTTAAGGTGACAATGCCCAGGACCTGTCTGCTTCGGGGAGGGCCTAGGGATATGCACTTTTTCTTTTTCGGCAGTGCCACACAGCATGTGGGATCTTAGTTCCTCAACCAGGTATCAAACCTAAACCCTCTGCAGTGGAAGCTCAGAGTCTTAACCACTTAGCCAGTGACGTTCTGTGGGATATGCATTTTGACAAGCTTCCCGGGCAGCTCCA